>VSMD01016482.1:0-23142 GCA_008750895.1 Mirza zaza | reverse complement strand
GCTTGAGCCCAGGAGTTGGAGGTTGCTGTGAGCGAGGCTGACGCCACGGCACTCACTCTAGCCTGGGCAATAAAGTGAGACTCTGTCTCAAAAAAAAAAAAAAAAAAAGAAAGAAAAAATACAGCCTGGTTGAAATTTAATAAACGTGGTAATATATTGATTAAAGGGTCACTGTGCTTCACTGTGTCACCGTGCAACTGTGACAAAGGCACTGTCCAGACGTTCCATTCATCCAAGCGCGTTGTGTGGTCCTTTGGGTTAGCCCAGATGAAAAGTAATTTCCTGTTTAATAATAATTATCCCTCCTGCATTGAGAAGAATGCATATTTGATTAAAAAAAAAGACAATTGCTAAAACAAAATGATATTTGGGGTGGCAGGCTGCCAGGAGCTTCTAAGTCATTTGTATCGGAATGATTAGTAAATTCTTTATTTGAAAAGCACGGCTAATTGGGATCATTTTGGTATGTAAGGATTTTTTTTTTTTTTTTAAGAAAAGATGAATTGCCCTGTTGAAAAACAAGACAAAAATAACACACACATAAGAAATTGATACTTGAACTTTTGAATGCAAGTCCTGTAATGGTGTGGACACGAGAATACTAAGGTCTAGTACTAGGCCTGGTGCGGTGGCTAATGCCTGTAATCCCTGCACTTTAGGAGGCCAAGGCAGGAGGATCGATTGAGGCCAAGAGTTCCAAACCAGCCTGGGCATCATAGCAAGACGCAGTGTCTACAAAAATTTTTTAAAAATGAGTGGGGTGTAGTGGCACGTGCCTGTAGTTCCAGCTACTCGGGAGGCTGAGGCAGGAGGATCGCTTGAGCCCAGGAGTTCGAGGTTACAGTGGGCTATGATCATGCCACTGCACTCTAGCCTGGTGCCACTGCTAAAAAAAAAAAAAGAATCCAATACTTAGGAATATATTTCAGGTGCGTGACTGACTCACTGTGTGGGTTTGGCAAAGTCTCTTACCTCTTCTGTGCTTTGGTTCTGTTACCCATAATAATGGTTGGACTGGAATATTCCATCGTGCATGGTAATTACTGCTCCTGCTAGAGGTTGCCCGGAACTTTGGTTTGAGAAGTACAAGTGCAGCAGGACCTCAAGCAAGCTCAGTGGGAAAGAACTCATCAGTTAGTGTCTGCCATGGAAAAAGGAGGCTGGAGTGACCAAGTAAGTTGGCAGATTCCTCAGCTAGAAACTCTATGAGGACGTTGACTATTTTAAATATTTCATCCCGAGAACGTTTATAAAAGGGCTTCATCATAGGATAAAGCTGCAGAGAAATAGGCTGATTTCTAGGTTTCCTATTGCCACTTTGGAGTCTTTCAAAAGCTTGAAGTCTATGTGTGTTTTCCTGTTCTTGATAGCAAAGAGCAAGCTCTGCGGAAAAGAAAAATGCGCCTGGATGTAAAAGAAATCCAGCGTGAGATATCCGATAGGTTGGAAGTGATTTATGAACTGAGTCCTCTGTTTTGTTAAAACATGGATTGTTGTTCCATTTGGGGCCCTTTATATGAAACAGATGCCCGGTCTATAAATCAGGTGCCCTGCAGTAAGGGAGGTGGCATTTTTGGATAAATTATTGTCGCTCCAGGAAGTAAAAGTGTGGATAAGCAAATTTTCATTGGCGTCCTGGCAGGCAAGTGATTTTATTGATTATCTGTCTGGGGTGATCTGCCCCCCCCCCATTCCTGTTAAGGGGATGGGTGATGAGGAAAGACTGGAAGGTTCTGTCAAGAAGTGTGTTCTTGGACCTAACATGCCCCTACCCAGGTTCAATGTGACCAAGGGTTGGTACAGGGACTCTCCCAGCCTGTTGCATTGGGGTTTCCATTTCAAATGCGATCCCCAAGGCCGGGCGAGGTGGCTCACGCCTGTAATCGTAGCACTCTGGGAGGCTGAGGCAGGAGGATCGCTTGAGCCCAGGAGTTTGAGGTTGCTGTGAGCTAGGCCGACGCCATGGCACTCTAGCCCGGGAAACTGAGTAAGACTCTATCTCAAAATAAAACCCACAAGACCAAATTCAATTCCCAAAAGGAAACTGGATTAAAGTACTTGGTAGAGTTCAGAAAAAGAGTACATTTATATCCTGAATAGACATTAAGCCAATAAAAATAAAATAAAAAAAAAAGAATATATATATAGTTGAGGTTTTTTTTTTCCTTTTCTGTCATTGAGTTCTTTTTTTTTTTTTTTTTGTTTTTGTGAGACAGAGTCTTACTCTGTTGCCTGGGATAGAGTGCTGTGGTGTCAGCCTCGCTCATAGCAACCTCAAACTCATGGGCTCAAGCAATCCTGCTGCCTCAGCCTCCCGAGTAGCTGGGACTACAGGCATGTGCCACCATGCCCAGCTAATTTTTTTTCTATATATATTTTTAGTTGTTCAGATAATTTCTTTCTATTTTTAGTAGAGACGGGGTCTCGCTCTTGCTCAGGCTGGTCTCGAACTCCTAACCTCAAGCGATCCTCCCGCCTCGGCCTCCCAGAGTGCTGGGATTACAGGCATGCGCCACCACACCCGGCCTGTCATTGAGTTCTTTTGTGGTCTACTTTCTGCTTCCCAATTTAGAAATGAAAATGTCATTGTTTTCATGTCAGATCTTCACCATTTGAGAGTTTTTGATAGAGTCAGCTTGTGATCTTTCTCTCTGCACTCCAAAGCAGCAAGCTCATTCATTTCTTCATCGATTTAGTAAAAAGTGTTCATCGAACTCTCCAATGGAGAGGAAGACACATGGCCGGCCACTGGGTTACAATGCTGTTTGTATGTGGTGTAAGACATGCCCTGTCTTTGTGGTTTACAACCAGGGCGCCATAAACACAGTATGTATCCAAAATGGCAGATAATTCAAATACAGGTTCTAACTGATTTTGCAAGTCCTTCTTCATTTTGGAGGAAGTTAATCATTTTCTTTATTTTCATTGTATCTTTTGAGTTCTAATATATTCAGGTGGTTCAGAAATAAAACTGAAATCAAGAGAAGTCTTATTCTAACTCCTCCCGACCCCGCTTACCTAATTTCCTACACTTTGGCTTCTTATATGTAACTACTTTTATTAATATCTTATTTAGTCTTTGGTATTTATTTTTGTCTAGATATAAATATATTTAAAAAAAATTTTTTTGTGACAGAGTCTCACTCTGTTGGTGCCCTGGGTAGAGTGCGGTGGTGTCATCGTAGCTCACAGCAACCTCAAACTCTTGGGCTCAAGCGATCCTCCTGCCTCAGCCTCCCGAGTAGTAGCTGGGACTATAGGCATGCGCCACCATGCCCGGCTAATTTTTTCTATATATATTAGTTGGCCAATTAATTTATTTCTATTTTAGTAGAGATAAGGTCTCATTCTTGCTCAGGCTGGTCTCGAACTCCTGACCTTGAGCGATCCTCCCACCTCGGCCTCCCAGAGCGCTAGGATTACAGGCGTGAGCCACCGCGCCCGGCCTAAACATCTTTTTATATGGTTAAGAGACATATTTATTTCTTTTTCTGTGACCTGTCAACATTTCTTGCTTATATTTCTGTTGCTCTGTTGACATCTTTTTTTCTTCATAATTTCTAGGAGGAAAATTTATTCTTCTTCATGAACATTTACTCTAAGGATCTAAGCTAAGTTACCTCCCCCCTCCTCTTTTTTTTTTTTTTTTAAGAGCTGGGGTCTCACTATGTTGCCTAAGCTGGACTCGAACTTCTGGGCTCAAGCGAGCCTCCCATGTCAGCCTCCTGAGTTTAAACTAAATCCTTTATGTATGAACGTTCATTTAGCCCTCAGCAAGCCCGGGAGTTGGGTAATGCCAGTCCATTTTAAAAATGAAAAAACAGTAGGTTGTGGTGGCTCACACCTGTAATCCTAGCAATCTAGGAGGATCCCTTGAGCTCAGGAGTTCGAGACCAGCCTGAGCAAGAGCGAGACCCCGTCTCTACTAAAAATAGAAAAAATTAGCTGAACAGCTAAAAATATACATAGAAAAAATTAGCCAGTCCTCATGGTGCATGCCTGTAGTCCCAGCTACTGGGGAGGCTGAGGCAGGAGGATCGCTTGAGCCCAGGAGTTTGAGGCTGCTGTGAGCTATGATGACACTACTGCACTCTACCTGGGGCAGCAACAGAGTGAGACTCTGTCTCAAAAAAATAAAAAAAGAAGACAAAAACAGAGGTTCAGAGCAGTCAAGTGACTGTAGGCCACATGGCCAGGAAGAGGCAAAACTGATGTTCGGGGCCAAGCTGGTCTTACTCCTAAAGTCTATCCTCTTAAGCGCCCGCTGTTACTGTCTTTCTTAGGCAGAGGCCGGGGGTTGCTCATGCAAGCTGATTTTCGTTCCCCAAGCACACAAGGGGACAGGGCAGCGTGTCACCGAGCTCACGCAGCGTGGCGTGTGAAAGCCAGCTGGGACTAGAACACGCCATGCGTGACTGAAGCCAAGAGGGAACAGAAATGACAAGTGTCTGGGACATAGCGCAGGAAAGGGGTCGTACCGAGTGAGGCAGGCATGGTAGCAGAGCGTGCATGGCCCCTGCCAACCGAGCACGTAAACCAAGCTGCAGCGAGAGTGGCTTCCCACGAGGAGCCCAGCACATTTTTAAACGTCGCACCTATTGCTGCCGCAGCTGCCTTAAAGGAGGTTTCAGCGGGGGCCGGGCCCGGTGGCTCACGCCTGTCATCCTAGCACTCTGGGAGGCCGAGGCGGGAGGATCGCTCAAGGTCAGGAGTTCGAGACCAGCCTGAGCAAGAGCGAGACCCCGTCTCTACTAAAAAAATACAAAGAAATTAATTGGCCAACTAAAAATATATAGAAAAAATGAGCCGGGCATGGTGGTGCATGCCTGTAGTCCCAGCCACTAGGGAGGCTGAGGCAGGAGGATCGCTTGAGCCCAGGAGTTTGAGGTTGCTGTGAGCGAGGCTGACGCCACAGCACTCACTCTAGCCTGGGCAACAAAGTGAGAGAGACTCTGTCTCAAAAAAAAAAAAAAAAATGGCTATAGCTTTAATTAAGTTTAAATCCACTGGATTCAAATTTTATTAAATCATGATAATCTAAAGTGAAAGAAAATGGGGAAACTTGCTATGACAAGGATGGCTTTTAGGACATAATGGGTAAATAGAGTGAAAAAGGGCATCTTGGCCATATTTTTAAACTGGCAGAAAACTGCAGAGATTACATTATTCAGCAGTAATATAACTCCCTCGCACATTTGCTCCCAGAGGGGAGAACTTGGAGTTTTAATCATTTAGCAATGCGCTTGCGTGGAATCTCGCAGATCTGTCAAATGCCACAAAGGAACCACAGTTTTATCTGTTTTGCTCTTTGGGGGGCCAGCTCAATTTTTCAACCTCAGCATGAGCAACTTTTAATAGCGAGGACACTTGGGAAGAGAAACCATCCGCCCCAAGAACTCCTGAGCCCCCAGGAGGTGGGCCATGCTGTTTAGAAAGTTGGTGAGGGAATTCAGACAATATCTCTCACCTGTGTTTCCCTGAAACCTCCTTTTTTTTTTTTTTGAGTGAGACGGGGTCTTGCTCTTGCTCAGGCTGGTTTCGAACTCCTGACCTTGAGCGATCCTCCCGCCTCGGCCTCCCAGAGTGCTAGGGTTACAGGCGGGAGCCACCGCGCCCGGCCTACAGTCACGTTTTTAAGCAAGGTGGCAGGCGTGTACGCAGGCGTGTGCTAACAGGATTCAGGAAGTCTCTTGCTGGTGTGGACTCCGAGGTGGTGGGAATGAAACTGACCTCTCACACACAGAAGCGCAGTCAGAATAGATCTGGCTTTGCTGAGAATTTAATTAAAGTTTTCATTAGGATCTATAAATACAGATGTTCAATATTTCCCCGGAATAGTGTATGTTCACAAGTGGAAAAAATCATGGAAAATGATTGTTGTCCCCAATGCTTCCTGATGTGCTAGGAGCCCTGGTGCATAACCAGGAAGACCTTTGGTTTCCAGCTGGACCATAGATCAGGAGTTGGCAAACTTTCCCTGAAAAGGGCCAAATAGTAAATATTTAGGCTTTGAGGACCACAAGGTCTCTGTGGCAATGACTCAGCTCTGCTGTCACAGCGTGAAAGTGGTCAGAGACAACACACGAGTGAATGAGCATGGCTTTGTGTCAATAAAACTTTATTTATAAAAGTAGACCATGAGCAGGACTTGGCCCAAGAGCCACACCTAACCTTGCCATAGAGCAAAGCTTGAGTGCTGTATTCCCTAGGTAGGGAATCCTGTACTTGGTAGTAGCCTCAGATTACAAGAAGATGCTTTCATTTGCAAACATGTTCATCTCCAGTCACAAAATTAACAACAAGACACCACCAAGAGGACCACAGAGGCAGGCCTTCCACCAGTTGTTTATTTCCATCAGCCTTCTTGCTCTTGCCTCCTTTTATTCATGAGTCACGTATCTGATACTTCCTTTATCTCTGTCCTGCGCCTCTGTCTTTTCAGTTCACTTTTTCTACTTTCCTGTTAACACTTTGAGAAAGGGGTTAGGAGTTTGGACTGGAGGCTCAGTCACACCTGGGTTCTAATCTTGGCTCAGTCGCTTATTTAAGAAACGACTTGATTCCTGGGATTATGTTTGTCTGTCTTTCAAATGAGGCTTACAGTGGAGAACTCAAAGTTTCTGTAATGTTTAAAATAATATGCATGGGCCGGGCGCGGTGGCTCACGCCTGTCATCCTAGCACTCTGGGAGGCCGGGGCAGGAGGATTGGTTGAGCTCAGGAGTTCGAGACCAGCCTGAGCAAGAGCGAGACCCCGTCTCTACTATAAATAGAAAGAAATTAATTGGCCAACTAAAAATATATAGAGAAAAAATGAGCTGGGCATGGTGGCGCATGCCTGTAGTCCCAGCTACTCGGGAGGCTGAGGGAGGAGGATCATTTAAGCCCAGGAGTTTGAGGTTGCTGTGAGCGAGGCTGACGCCACGGCACTCACTCTAGCCTGGGCAACAGAGTGAGACTCTGTCTCAAAAAAGAAAAAAATAAGTAAAATTAAAAAAATAATAATATGCATGATGCTTCACATATTAGTATTCAATAAGTACTAATGAAAGATACTCACGAAATAAGTCTCGATTGTAGCTACTGTACTCTGCAGTCTCCGGCGTAACCTCTACTTTTATGAATCCAATTCTGAATGTCTTCCAGACGCCCATATTTAATAATGTCAGAAGCAGGAATGTCCTCGCGAGAGAGTCATTGTTTTGGTTATTAGCTGGATTGCGAGTGCTAAAAACGCAAAGTGACAGTGGCTTAGACACGAGCAAGGTGCAGCAGGGTGCCCAGGTCGGAAGAGGCTCCTTTTATATGTGAGTCCTGCCTCCATGTCTGTGTCCAATGTGCTTGCTCCAGCTCCACCGGCAGTTAGGGACTTAGAAAGGACAAGCAGGGGACAGGAGGCTTTCCATAGTCAACCAGTGGCCCTGTCCCCTGCTCTCTGGCACGCAACCCTGCTTTGCTGTCTCCACTGGCTGCAATCGAATCATCTCGTGTCTTTGTTTCCTCATGTATTGTCTGTTTCCTGCCACACAGAGTGCAGGCCTCAGCAGCTTTGGGACTTTGTCTTATTTGCACCGTTTCCCCCACACCTGGTGCAATGGCTGTTACATTGTAGACACACACGAAACATCTTTTTATTTATTTTATTTTATTATTTTTTTTATTTTTTGAGACAGAGTCTCACTCAGTTGCCCCGGCTAGAGTGCCGTGGCTTCAGCCTAGCTCGGAGCAACCTCAAACTCCTGGGCTCGAGCGATCCTCCTGCCTCAGCCTCCCGAGTAGCTGGGACTATAGGCATGCACCACCATGCCCGGCTAATTTTTTTTTTTTTTATACATTTTTAGCTGTCCAAGAAATTTCTTTGTATTTTTAGTAGAGACGGGGTCTCGCTCTTGCTCAGGCTGGTCTTGAACTCCTGAGCTCAAACGATCCACCTGCCTCAGCCTCCCAGAGTGCTAGGATTACAGGCATGAGCCACTGTGCCCGGCCTAAACATCTTTAAAATAAATTCCAGAGTAAAATTATTTCATTTGGACATAAGCAATGATTACCTTTTACATTCTTCAGAGTGCTCTGCGCATAGTAGGTGCTCAATAAAACCACCTAGAGCGAGCTCTTGAATGATGAACAGAATACCAGTCTGTTTGGGTTAGTGTAGTCAGATAATAATAATAGTTAACAATAGTTAACTATTATTAACAAATGTTAACCGTAGTTAACAATACCAGGTACTATGCAAAGTGTTTTAAATGCTTTACCTTTTTTTACTCCCAGGGGGATCCAAGGACAATAAACAGTGTTTCATTTTAATGATAAGGAGATTGGATTTCGGGGAAGTTAAACAATTTGCCTAAGGTCAGACCACTAGGAAAAAAAAAATGATAGACCCAGGACTTGAGCTAGGTGTATCAGATTTTAAAGCACGTGGTCTTAGGCACCAGACTGCGCACACAAGAGACTGCTAAACTAAGTGGATATATTGAGATGATTTCAGGATTCCGGGACTAATTGGAATGGATGATGTTTGAGATGCAATTGACCAGTCTCTAACTGTGTGTGGCAAAGAGACACAAAGAGGGACTATGGGAAGGAATTACTTAGTTGATGTCCATTGATTTGACGATGAGTCGGTCTGATCTCGTTCTATTATTTTATCATGATTGGTCATAGGTGTTCCACTTAAATTCATGGGGAAGTTAATGAAGTGAAACCCAGAAGTTAGCAAAAGCAGGAAAAAAGTCAAGCTGATACTTAAAAAGCCAAACGTTTCCAGCAAAACACATACTTTCATTGGTTAAAAAGGAAGAAAATTAAAAATAGTACAAAAATATATATATTAAAAGAAAGCCAAACTTGAAGTCTTTCTTCCAACATTTGAAGTCCACTTTTTTAAATAAAGATCTAAGTGTCCAGAGTTTTCTTTAATAGGGCTTTTTTTTTTTTTGGAGACAGAGTCTCAGTCTGTTGCCCGGGCTAGAGTGCCGTGGTGTCAGCCTCGCTCACAGCAACCTCCAACTCCTGGGCTCAAGCGATCCTCCTGCCTTAACCTCCCGAGTAGCTGGGACTACAGGCATGCACCACCATGCCAGGCTAATGTTTTCTATATATTTTTAGTTGTCCAATTAATTTCTTTCTATTTTTAGTAGAGACGGGGTCTCGCTCTTGCTCAGGCTGGTTTTGAACTCCTGACCTTGAGCGATCCTCCCGCCTCGGCCTCCCAGAGTGCTGGGATGACAGACGTGAGCCACCACGCCTGGCCTGGGCATTTTTTTTTTTTTTAATAGAGTACAGTGAAATACCATCATAGCACAGGTTTTAACAATTATAGCTATATAAAATAACTTGGAATTCATTTTTTAGAGAAGCAAGTGAAAATCCTCTGCTTTGAGGCAGTGTGGATGGCAGGACTGGACTTTAGAAGTCAGATGCAGCCAGCTTTGAAATGCTGCTTTGTCAGTTTCTGGCTGGGTGGCTAACACCTTCTCATTTCTCTGGGACTGGATTTCCTCGTCTTTTTTTAAGTACTCAAATTTCCTCTGCTATGATGAATCAATGGAATAAAATCACCTGAGAGAGCATGTATCAATTATAAGCACCCTTTAAATGCTGGATCGGGCTGTGACATTTGCTCTCTCCACTGGGGACTTGCTATATTCATCAACAGCACCGTGGTGACAAATAGTCCATCCTGGACTTTTATTAGGATCCTAGCCCAGTGTAAATCACTGAGCTGACTCTTTACTTGGCCAAAGTAGATCTGTGGGTTGTTTTTTTTTTTTTTTTTTAGCACTTAAAAAAAAAAAAATTCAGGAATAACATATCTACAGCAAAGCGCATAAATCTTAAGTGTTCACTGCTCGGTGGAATTTAAATATGTATGCACCCACCCACCCACCTCCAATCCAGATCATGTCACGATGCAGAATATTTCCGACACCCGGGTTTCTTCATGCCCTTCTTAGTTGGTACTTGCTCCAAGAGTAACTAGTATTTTCATTCTTTTTTAACTTTTCATTTCGAAATAATTTCGGCCTTACAAAGATATTGCAAAGTGGCGGAGAGGGTCCCTGCCTGCCCTTCAGCCACCTTTCCCAAGTCACAGGACAATGATGAAAACAGGGAAACTAACCATGATACGGTTCCATTACCTGTTGTACTCACTTTATCCCCATTTCACTAATTAGTCCACTAATGTCTTTTTTTCCCCGGTCTGGGATCCATGCCAGCTTCACACATTGTATCCTGTTGTCCTGTCTCGTTAGTTATTCCAACCTGGGACTGTGCCTTTGTCCTTCCTGTCTTTCATGACATTTTAAAAGCGACTGGTCAGTTATTTTACACGATGTCCCTCCGTTTAGGTTGGTGTGATGGCTCCTCGTGATTAAATTCTGGCTACACATTTTTGGCAACGATGTAACAGAAGCAATCTTGTGTCCTTAGTGCATACTATCTAGAGGTACGCGATAATGTCTCATTCTTGGTGACATTAGCCTTGGTCACATGATGAAGGTGGTATCTGCCAGATCTCTCAACTGTAAAGTTAACATATTATTTCTCCCTTTCTAATTAATAAATATCTTTTTTTTTTTTTTTCAAGACAGAGTCTCACTCTGTTGCCCAGGCTAGAGTGAGTGCCGTGGCGTCAGCCTCGCTCACAGCAACCTCCAACTCCTGGGCTCAAGCGATCCTCCTGCCTCAGCCTCCCGAGTAGCTGGGACTACAGGCATGCGCCACCTTGCCCGGCTAATTTTTTCTATTTTTAGTTGTTTGGCTAATTTCTATTTATAGTAGAGACGGGGTCTCAAACTCCTGAGCTCAAATGATCCACCCACCTAGGCCTCCCAGAGTGCTAGGATTACAGGCATGAGCCATCACGCCTGGCCAATAAATATCTTGTTGGGAGGTATTTTGAGACCAGGCAAATATCTTATTACTTTTCATACATTTACCCGATAATTTCAGCACTTTTTATTATTACTTGCCAAATTGTGGTTCTCTCTCTCTTTTTTTTTTTTTTTTATCATTCCTTCTACATTTATGAATTGGCATTCTACTGTAAGAAAGAGCCGTCCCTTTTTCCCATTTATTTCTTTATTCGATTGTGTATCGAATAAAATTTAACACATTAAATTTTATTTAGTAAACATTCGGACAAATAAATTTGTGATTTTAAAATTATCAGTTATACTCTTTATATGTATTTATTGATTATTTTTTAGAATCAGCACATGTTCATAGATATTTCATTTTACTCTATATGTTACAATTCATTGCTGCCAGTATTATATTGCTCAGATTGTCCCAGCTGTGGTCACTGGGAGTCCCTTCATTCAATTTGGCTTCTGTGTCTTTTAAATGTACGCCACATTTAAAAAAAATTTTTTTTTTTCCTCTTCTTTCTCTAACCATGAGATGTTCCAGGCTTGTCTTGTGCTTTCCCTGCCCCGGCTCTGGAATCAATTGCTTCTTTAAGAAGCTCTTCGTGCTTCCATGGAGAAATGGCATAGAGACCGAGATCTGGGCTCTACGCACACTTGTCACTGCCAAGGTGTCACTGCTTTCATTGCTTCTGGGTCCCCTGGGCAGAAAGCAATAGGTGATATACAAGGATGTACTAAATCACAGCACACACGCACCTACTTCTATTTCTATGTATCTGTGTATCTGTGTAGATATGTATGTGTAAGCATGTTCCCATACTGCTAACTCCAATTCCAGTTTAACATCACATCTTTTATTCTAGTCTTCCTCCTTTTCTTTTCTTTCTTTCTTTTTTTTTTTTGTTAGACAGAGTCTCACTCTGTCCCCTGGGATAGAGTGCCATGGTGTCAGCGTTGCTCACAGCAACCTCCAACTCCTGGGCTCAAGCGATCCTCCTGCCTCAGCCTCCCGAGTAGCTGGGACTACAGGCATGCGCCACCGTGCCCGGCTTATGTTTTCTATATATTTTTAGTTGGCCAATTAATTTCTTTCTTTTTTTTTTTTTTTAGTAGAGACGGGGTCTCGCTCTTGCTCAGGCTGGTTTTGAACTCCTGACCTTGAGCAATCCTCCTGCCTCTGCCTCCCAGAGAGCTAGGATGACAGGTGTGAGCCACCACACCCAGCCTCGTTTTCTTATATGTAATTTTTTTCTCTAATGGGGAGAAACTGTATCTCATTCATAATATATTCACCAACTTGCTCAATCTTTGAATATGCATAACATAGCTTCCAAATTGCTAATCCATGGCTGTGAGTGGTGGCTCACACCTGTAATCTTAGCACTTTGGGAGGCAAAGAGTGAGACCCTGTCTCTACAAAAAATAGAAAAATTAGCTGAGTATGGTGGTGCGCACCTGTAGTCCCATCTACTTGGGAGGCTGAGGCAGGAGGATCACTTAAGTCCTAGAGTTTGAGGTTGTTTTGAGCTGTGATGATGCCGCTGCACTCTAGCCCAGGCAATAGAACGAGACCCTGTCTCAAAAACAAAGCAAGAGGCCCAGCACGGTGGCTCACGCCTGTAATCCTAGCACTCTGGGAGGCTGAGGCGGGAGGATCGCCTGAGGTCCGGAGTTCGAGACCAGCCTGGGCAAGAGCGAGACCCCATCTCTACTAAAAATACAAAGAAATTAGCTGGACAACTAAAAATGTAGAGAAAAAATTAGCCGGGCGTGGTGGCGCATGCCTGTAGTCCCAGCTACTCGGGAGGCTGAGGCAAGAGGATCGCTTGAGCCCAGGAGTTCGAGGTTGCTGTGAGCTAGTTGATGCCACAGCACTCTAGCCTGGGCAACACAGTGAGACTCTGTCTCAAAAAAAGAAAAAAATTGCTAATCCAGGCCCCTCTGAAAATTAATTTAACTGGAATACAATATTTGGATATAGTTCTTCAGTCTTGCAATATATGGTAAAAAATCCTGTGCTCTGAACTTACTTAGGTTAGTTTTCCCAACCCAACCACCTTCTGTGATTATGTTACACGTGAGTTGTATCACAGGTTTATTTGTTGTTTGTGTTCTGTTTGGTTTCCCCCTACATCCTGGTTGATTTCAACTATGTATTTATTTTTCAAGCGTGTAAAACATCACCGCAGTTCTAAAACCTAGAACTATGCCGGGAAATGTCACTCTCATCTCATCTCCTTCTTCCACACCGCCTCTGTTTCCCCATTCTTTGTGCCCCATATCCATTTTCTGTCATCCATCTCTCTCATGGGTTCCCATTTTATCTGTCACATGTATATTTTCTCATATCCCCTTCTTTCTTACATGAAAAGTGGCATACAAGAGATACTCTGGTTTTGTTTTTTTTTTTCCACTTAAAGCATACTATCGGAAATTACTTTGTACCAGTTCATTGAGAACTTCCTCATTCCTTTTTGATCACAGCATAGTACTCCATTGTGTATGTACCCGAGTTAATCCACCCGTCTCCTACGTGTGGGCATATAGGTGACTTCCAATATGTTGCCATGACCAACAATGGTAGAATTACTTGCGTCTATGTGTTTTTGTATTGTTGGAAATGTATCTTCCTAGAAATGTATCTTCCTGGGCCAGCAGGTAAGTTGGCATGCAGTTTTTTCTTAGATAGTTCCAAATTCCTCTCTGCAAGGATTACAGTCTTGCTATCAGAATGACTCGTCATGCTTTTTAATTTTTACAATGCTGGCAGGTGAGAAATGGTATTTCAGTGTTGTTTTCATTTACATTTATCTAGTTGGGAGGGAGTTTGAACATCCTGTCATAAGTTTAAGAACCATTTGTATATACGTGTTTTCCGTGGCAAATTGTCCATAGGTCTTTCTCCTTCTTTTATTAGGTTTTTAAATGTTCTTTATGTATTAGAGATATTAGTTATTATACATGACGTTTTCCCAACCTACCCACCTTTAGTGAATACGTTACATGTGAGTTGTATCACAGGATTATTTGTAGTTTGTGTTCTGTTTGGTTTCCCCTACATCCCAGTTGGTTAATTAATATCTCTAATACATAAAGAACATTTAAAAACCTAATAAAAGAAGGAGAAAGACATCATGTATAATATTAGACATTATACTTGACACCTGTTGCAAACATTTTTTTCTCGGTCCACTTGTCTTTTGACTTTGTTCCTGGTGTATTTTTGTCATGCAAAATTTTTAACGTTCTGCAGTTGAATTCATCATTCTTTTATTGCCTAAGAAATTTTGAGTCATTATTATAAAGTCATTCCCTACATTAAGGTTAATGAGGAATTCACTTACGTTTTCTCTTAGTACTTGTATGATCTTATTTTTTTCCATTTTCCATTTATGTTCCTTGATCCATCTGGCGCTTATTCTTGCGGATGTGGGAAGTATGCATTTAATTTTATCTTTTACAATTGGCTATCCAGTTATCTCAGCACCATTTAGTAAATATCTTTCCTCTAGTGAATTGACATGCCATCTTTATCATATGCTAAATTATCATATCTGCTTGGGTCTAGTTTTGGGCATTTTATTTCACGAGTCTATTTGTCTTTTCTTTTGTAAATACTACACTGTTTTGATTATAAAGGCTGTTTGGTAAGGGAAGACTGCCCTTGAACTATTTATTTTATTTTATTTTTTCTGGACATTGTCTCACTCTGTTGTCCAGGCTAGAGTGCCATGGCATCAACCTAGCTCACAGCAAACTCCAACTCCTGGGCTCAAGCGATCCTCCTGCCTCAGCCTCCCAAGTAGCTGGGACTATAGGTACGTGCCACCATGCCCGGCTAAGTTTTTTTCTATATATTTTTAGTTGGCCAATTAATTTCTTTCTATTTTTAGTAGACACAGAGTCTTGCTCTTGCTCAGGCTAGTTTCGAACTCCTGACCTTGAGCGATCTGCCTGCCTTGACTTCCCAGAGAGCTAGGATTACAGGTGTGACGGGAGCCATTTCTAAAACAGGGAATACCCTAGAAACAAAGAAAACCAGCAGGCCCCATTTTATCACACACCTAATAAGTTACTCATGGCAGTGATGAATAGGTAGATGTTATAAAAAAATATATGACCGGGCGCGGTGGCTCACGCCTGTCATCCTAGCACTCTGGGAGGCCAAGGCAGGTGGACTGCTCGAGGTCAGGAGTTCGAAACCAGCCTGAGCAAGAGCGAGACCCCATCTCTACTATAAATAGAAACAAATTAATTGGCCAACTAATATATATAGAAAAAATGAGCCGGGCGTGGTGGCGCATGCCTGTAGTCCCAGCTACTCGGGAGGCTGAGGCAGCAGGATCACTTGAGCCCAGGAGTTTGAGGTTGCTGTGAGCGAGGCTGACGCCACGGCACTCACTCTAGCCTGGGCAACAAAGCGAGACTCTGTCTCCAAAAAAATATATATATATATAGAGAGAGAGAGAGAGAGAAAGAGAGAGAGAGAAGCTGTTATTAGCTCAGAACACCTAGAGCAGACAGTTTATTGCCTACTCCAAAGCCTTTTTCTCCTTTCTTCTTAGGACCTCAATTTTGCTCAGCGAGCATCCTTCGGGGCAGGCGCTCGTGTCTCCAACCAACTCAGGCTGGATCCTGGTGCATAAGCTAATCGTGGTTTTCTTATTCCCCTCACTAGTAATTCGTTCAGGAATGGGCAGGTGACCCAGCTATGGCCAGTGAGGAGCGAGGAAAAGCCTCACGTCTCAGGAGAGGAGGGCTCCTGGGAAAGGTCTCTTTACCCTTGAGCAGGAGACTCCAGAAGCGATGGTCCCTCTTGGCCTCCCTCAGGACTCGGGGCGTCTGGATCTGATGCCTGGAACCGCAGCAGCCGTCTGGCTGCCAGAGTGAAATGAAGCAAATCCATGGAAAATCAGAACACAAGGCGATGGAGCCTGAAACCCAGGGTCTGGAACCTGCCTTCTCCACGTTTCTGCAAAGTGATAAACCCACTTGATGGTTTAAGGCTGCTCAGGCCGGGTTTTTCTATCACGGGCTGCTATAGCTAACAGCCATGAGATTGGACTTTGTTAAAACAACAGAGGGGAGGCAGGGTTCTTCCTTGTCGCTTGCAAATATGGTTAGCCAACTTCTCTCTGTTTCTAGATCCTCCTGCCTCAGCCTCCCAAGTAGCTGGGACTCAGTGGTTCTCAGTCTTTAGCATGCATCAGAATCGCCTGGAGAGGTTATTAAGACAGTCCGCTGGGTACTGCTATAAGAGTTTCTGATTCAGTTGGTTTGGGATAATATGAAGAATCTGCCTTTTTAGCAAGTTCCCAGGTGACACTGAGGCCGCTGGTCCAGGGACCACACTTTGAGAACCATTGTTCTAGAATATAGACACGATCTTACTGCATTTAGTAACATGGTTTTTTAAAAAAAAAAAAAAACTGCAATACATCATAGGCTTCTTTTTCATGTCAAGAAAAGCAATATGGAGATACCTTAAAGCGATACAAGTAGATCTACCATTTGATCCAGCAATCCCACTATTGGGCATCTACTCAAAAGAACAAAAGACACTCTACAAAAAAGACACCTGCACTCGAATGTTTATAGCAGCACAATTCACAATTGCAAAGATGTGGAAACAACCCAAGTGCCCATCAATTCATGAGTGGACTAATAAGAAATATAAATCCTTATCATCATTTTGAATGACCACCTACTATTGCATTATGTGGATACGCTGGAATTTGTCTGTGTTACTAATGGTAGATACTTCCTCTGTATTGTGTGTTGTTTTGTATTATTACATTAACACAAACAATTATTATTAATGTGAACAGTATTATTTTACATGAATCCTAACTGTTTAGTAATTTCCTTAAGACCGATTCCTAAAAGTAGAATTTGCTGGATCAAAGGGAAATGTTTAGGATTTTTTTTTCTTCTCATCTTCATAATCCATCCAGGTTTAGATATTTTGCCAGGGCCCTTTTCTCGATCCTACCTCAGCAGGCCAAGCCCTTGGCCATTTGCCTTGCCGTGGTCTTTCTTTCATGTTAAGAGCTCAACACAGGCCGTGCGCGGTGGCTCACGCCTGTAATTCTAGCACTCTGGGAGGCCGAGGCAAGAGGATCGCTCAAGGTCAGGAGTTCGAGACCAGCCTGAGCAAGAGTGAGACCCCCGTCTCTACTAAAAATAGAAAGAAATTAATTGGCCAACTAAAAATATATATAGAAAAAATGAGCCGGGCATGGTGGCGAGTGCCTGTAGTCCCAGCTACTCGGGAGGCTGAGGCAGGAGGATCGCTTGAGCCCAGGAGTTGGAGGTTGCTGTGAGCGAGGCTGACGCCACGGCACTCACTCTAGCCCGGGCAACAGAGTGAGACTCTGTCTCAAAAAAAAATAAAAAATAAAAAAAGATTGTTTCAGCTATTGCTACTTTCCAGCCAGTGGGGCAGGGGTGGGAATGAGCGTGGGCGAGGTCTGTACTCAAAGGGCGATTCTTGGAATTTGCAGATTCCACTTTGGCAAGAACTTGGTCAAATCGCCACTCTCAGCTCTCAGGGTGAGTTCTGTATTTGTGCATCCTCGTGGAAGGCACTACCACTTTGATTTGGGAGTTTCAAACCCAGGGAGGTGGTGAGGGGAAAGGAGAAGGCAGGCGAGGTGGGGTGTAGAGCCAGGTGACATTGTGTACCTTGAGCCGGTCCCAAGGAGACACGTGGACCCCTCTGCAGGCTTGCTGGGTTTGCACGCGGCTCTTTCTGCAAGGGTTCCAAAGAGGAGGGGTGACTGGGCGTGGTCCGTGGAGAGGACAGGAGGGGACATTTATCTGCTCCTCTCGCACCGGTCTCCTGTTTCCCTCTGGTTGAGGTCCTCACCCACAGGGGTGATCCTCCTCGCTTCCTGCTGCGTGACCCAAGCCCTTGGCAACCGCTCAGGAAGCAGAGGACATGCCTGGACGTGGAAGGCTGACCCCGGGCAACGGGGTGCTGACCAGCACGGAGGAAGCACCTGCAAAGGTGGACACGGTCCACGTTCCAACACGTCGCTTCATGTCATTTGGAGCGGAAAATAAAACGGACTTTTTGGAAAACTTTTCTACCTGACATCTCTCTCTCGGAGTCCGGAGTCAGTTGCTCAGTGCCTCGCAAAATGAACTAATTGATCAGAGTCTGATAGATAGAAGGACATCTCTCTCTGTCCTTGGCTAGGAATTCTCCGCCTAATGCGGTGGCTCACGCCTGTCATCCTAGCACACGGGGAGGCCGAGGCGGGAGGATCGCTCAAGGTCAGGAGTTTGAAACCAGCCTGAGCAAAAGTGAGAGCCGTCTCTACTAAAAAGAGAAAGAAATTCACTGGTCAACTAAAAATATATATAGAAAAAAATTAGCCGGGCCTGGTGGCGCATGCCTGTAGTCCCAGCTACTCAGGAGGCTGAGGCAGGAGGATTGCTTGAGCCCAGGAGTTGGAGGTTGCTGTGAGCGAGGCTGATGCCGCACTCTAGCCTGTGCAACAGAGTGAGAGTCTGTCTCAAAGAATAATAATAATAATAATAATTCTCCCAACATTGGAATGTTTTAGGCATCTCAGAAACCTAAAGGATTTCCTCTGCCTGTTGTCCCCACCCTGTGGCTGTCCATTAGGATGCTGTAAGAGGTGGCCTTTGCTTCCTCCCTTCTTTTCTTCCTTCTCCTCCCTCCTTTCCCTCCTTCCTAAAGGGAGAATTGTGTGTGATTACCTTCGTTTTGTTAAGAAGTTCGAACTCCTTGATGGCATTTTTCCTGGAAAACAAGCCATGTGCAGACCAACAATTCCAAATGACATAGAACGTGGCCTGCCAGCCAACCGAGTTAGAACACTTGAGGCTGCCTTTGGCTGGGCCTGACATACCTTGTTTACTTACAGTGAACCTGTGAACTTAGAAACACGACTAAATCCAAACATAACCTCCAAAACCCTCCCACCCAAAATGAGAAGCAGCTTCAATAGAAGCATGTGATGGCTCTCCAAGGATCTTTAAAAACAGAAATTTGATCCTATCGGCAAAAATGCTGTTCAAGAGGCAGAAAAAATGCTTAGCGGTTAAATGTACTTACTCTAGGTTTGGAATTCTAGAATCAAATTCTAGGTCGTCGTCTTAAAGTATGTCAGTGAACTTGAGCATGTCACTGAATACTTAGACTCAGTTTTATTTTCAGAATAATTCAGATTATAATGGCATCTAGTATTATAATAGTACTTGTATTATAGCAGTGCCTACTTCACATGGGTGTCTTTTTTTTTTTGACCACCATCGTCATTTTGACCACCATTTTTTTAGTCACCACCATCGTCATTTTATTGGATGGTTCACTCTTATTCCATTGAGGATCACAGGATAAAACGTGGGCTCTGGTCAAGGAGTGTAATGGTTCAGGGTCCTTGGTGGCCCTTCATTTCAGTAAGGGGACAATGGCAACCATCTGTCACGCAGGGTGGTGCTTGAACAGTTTCGATCCTTCAATCGTTGGTCTGTTACAGGTTATTCTGTCGTTATACTAAACGTCCTTAAAAAGACTCTCAGCTCCTGTATCAAAGGACAAGGGCGATTATCTTAAGTTTATTTCCCGGTATGTCTTGTTAGGAAGATTTGTCAATGGCATTCGGGGACCACTGAAAACCCTACAGCGACCCCAGGTCTCTCCTATGCACCAGAAGGTTCTCCTTGTCCATCGAAGATTTCCCATGCTCTAGCTCAAAAGGAGCACATCCGACTTTTGAATTCTAGCCCTAATCTTACTTTTAAAAACCCACAAAAACCCAAACACCTCATGTCAGGGCCAACAGTCCTGTGGAATTGCTAATTGCTGGCAGGCGTCATTAATCGATTTGTCTACACTTAGCCTAGGGTGGTTTTGCAGTTAGAAAGTGTGCTCGTGGGTTTCTACCAGACAGCAAGGGCTCGGCCCATGAATTCTGCAGCTGTGGAATGAGGAGCAGGAGGACCCTCCCTCCGTGTTTTGGGTCATATATTAATTGTCGCATTGGCTCTCTTCTCTCCGCCCCAGGACGAGGTATCCCAAATGGAGCGGATGTCCCATAGAGTGTCCTATTTCCTTGACTCGGCCATTCTTAGCCACAAAGACGATGATTCGTCTGGTCAATGCCAGCCTCTAAATGAGAAGGAAAAACACAAAGATCATTAGGAAGATTCATTCACAGACTCTCTCTCACCATTTCTCTTCCAAGCCTACTTTTACCAAACCACTAGTTTCCAGAATAAATGGCATTGGGTCTGACCTTTCTAGTTCTTGAATGTCAAAGAAGATAAAAGCGAAACCAGAGTGAGTCCTTGGAAAAGGATCATGTGGGAAGGTGAGTTTTGAGAAGGAGGCAGCTCTGGGCTAGTGAACAAGCTGGCCTCTGCTCACCTCTCTGACCTTTCCTCTTGACTTTGTCCCCTCTCTTCCTCCAGTCCAATGACAAAGGTCTCTCTCTCTCTTTTTTTTTTTTTTTTTGAGACAGACTCTCACTTTGATGCCCTGGCTACTAGAGTGCCATGGTGTCAGCCTCACTCACAGAAACCTCAAACTCCTGGGCTCAAGCAATCCTTCTGCCTCAGCCTCCCGAGTAGCTGGGACTACAGACACGTGCCACCATGCCCGGCTAATTTTTTTTCTATATATTTTTAGTTGGCCAATTAATTTCTTTCTATTTTTAGTAGAGACAGGGTCTTGCTCTTGCTCAGGCTGGTCTCGAACTCCTGACCTTGAGCGATCCTCCCGCCTCGGCCTCCCAGAGAGCTAGGATGACAGGCGTGAGCCACCGCGCCCGGCCGACAAAGGTGGTCTTAATGACTCCTAAGATACACGAGTCCTTCCACGATGACCTGGGGCTCTTCCCCTCCAGGTCTTCTCGTGGCTGAAACTTTCTCAGGATGGATGACCATCTTCTCCAAAAGGCTTCCCCAGCCTCCTAGTCGAGAAGATTCTCCATCTAGAACAGAAGTCCCGCATCAGCAAGAACCTCATTTGACCTTTATGCCACTCTACTCCCAGGTACTAGAAGAGATTCTAGAATGCAGCGAGTACAAAGAGCTCTCGATACGAAATCAGATGATCTGAGTGGCGGCTCCAGCGCTATGTAACCTTGGCTCATTTGTCATCTTCCTGAGTTTCATTCTCTCACCTGTAAAACTTTCCTAATACCTGCCCGACACAGTACTTGTGAAGGTCATTGGAACAATGATCCTGAACAATATTTTAAATCTGCTACTGGTTACTATATCTGGGAGAGATGTCAGGGTTTCCCAAATCTTCAGTTATGTCATTCTGCAACCCTCTTGAAGCTGACGAGTTTCTAGTCTTTTCCCAAATCTACAGAAACCAATGTATTTCCTTTTAATTACTCATCATTTGAATCGAATTATTGCTGTTCTAGTTATCTATTGCTGCTTAACAAAACTTCTCGAAACCTCAGTGACTAAAGGTGAATGAATGAATGAATGAATGAATGCAAATGAAATCTCATTATACTGGGAAGGGGAGCACTTACAATCTGAAACAGGTAAAATTTAAGATCCTACCAAAAAAAAAGAAGTATGGAACTCGATACTCTGAGAAATTACATCGATTGTGCATATGGATTCTAGAATGTTAAAGCAGGAAGAGAGATGCAAGATACAGCCAAGTGATTTTTAGGCTTGGCTTTTTTGGAGTCCTGGGATTCTGCTGGAGGCCCCTGGACTCAAGGTAGTAGCAGGGAATATTGAGGAAAGGGAGGGAGCCGAGCCGACAGGAATCCATGTCCCACCTCCCGTAATTTAATCAGATCACCTCCATTTTTGAGCTTTTTACATAGTTTCAGAAGCTATGTATTTCAGAAGCTACTGCTCAGGAGTAATCCTGTTCCTCGACTTTTCAGCCTCCCTGAAAATCTGGGTTGGAGTAGGACCCCGTTTTAGCCATGAACCGTGAAAGGAAGTCAACTGCTGCTGAAGTTTCTAGAAAACCTTGATTTCCTTACAAAAATGGGACACACATGGCTGGTTACCATCCTTCCCTTTCTTCCTCCCTGCTCCCCCTGATACGAACATCGTGTCTTCACCTGCATCAGCAGTCTTGTGACCATGTGGCTGCAAGCGTGGTGGGAATGCCCGGAGTCTTAGAATTGGCTCTGACCTCAGCCAATAAACTGGTTCCAGCAACCGCCTTTTCTCCAGACTTCTTGCCATGTGAGCAAGAAGCCACTGTTGTCTAAGACACTTCAGTTGGGTTTTCTCTCACTGGGCACCCCAGAAAGCATTCCTGACAGACACACATGTATTGTGCTTCCAGAAAAGGTTTTGTTGAGATCAAGAATTTGGAGGCCAAAAAGAGTTGGAAATATGATCTCATCCCATCTTCTCATTTTAGACATACGGAAACAGTTTAGTTGTCTATCACTGTGTTGCAAGCTACCTTAAAACTTCGTGGCTTAAAACAATAGCTCTAGGCCGGGCTCGGTGGCTCACGCCTGTAATCCTAGCACTCTGGGAGGCTGAGGCAGGAGGCTCGCTCAAGGTCAGGAGTTTGAAACCAGCCTAAAAAGAGCGAGACCCTGTCTCTAGTACAAATAGGAAGAAATTAATTGGCCAACTAACATATATAGAAAAAATTAGCCGGGCATGGTGGCACATGCCTGTAGTCCCAGCTACTCGGGAGGCTGAGGCAGGAGGATCGCTTCAGCTCAGGAGTTGGAGGTTGCTGTGAGCGAGGCTGACGCCACGGCACTCACTCTAGCCTGGGTGACAGAGTGAGACTCTGTCTTAAAAAAAAAAAAAGAAAAGAAAACTGAAATAAAATTACAGAAAGAAAAATTTTTTTTTGTTGTTCCGTAAGATTTTATTTCTGATTGCAGCTATGAACAGGAGGCAAAGAATGAAACAAGTATTGATTGTTTTGTTTGGCATAAAGTTTTAATTAATCCAATTTTGTGATAAAACGGCATGCCAAGTCATCTTTCATTCCAGTGTCACATTTTCATCCTAATAAAGATCAGTTTTTCATTTGTGTACATGCATGTACACATACCTATGCATGCATAGGTATGTGTTTATATGTATATGCTATATACACAAACGTGTGCATATACACTAGGTCTTCAATATTCTAAACTTTTTTGATCTATAATATACGTATAGGAAGATATATAAGTCATAAGTGTACAGCTCAATGAATTTTTTTTTTAATTTCGGCATATTATGGGGGTACAGATTTTCAGGTTTCAAAAAATGCCCTTTCCCCCCTTCCAGCTCAA
>VSMD01016468.1:0-149391 GCA_008750895.1 Mirza zaza | reverse complement strand
GAGGCTGAGACCTGCTAGTTCAAAAGCCTGACAGCTGGAACCCATACTACTAAGTGAAGTATCCCAAGAATGGAAAAACAAGCACCACATATACTCACCAGCAAACTGATATTAACTGAGCAGCACCTAAGTGGACACATAGGTACTACAGTAATAGGGTATTGGGCAGGGGGGAGGGGGGCGGGTGTATACATACATAATGAGTGAGATGTGCACCATCTAGGGGATGGTCACGCTGGAAACTCAGACTTGTGGGGGGAGGGAGGGAAAGGGCATTATTTGAAACCTTAAAATTTGTACCCCCATAATATGCTGAAATAAAAAAAAAGTTAAAAAAAAAGCCTGACAGCATCAAACCCAAAGTTTTACATATTCGATTATTTGAAAAATAGCCCAAACAAGTATATTTTTAGCCATTTAGAGCCTATCTGTTTTGCCTACCCTGAGAAACCTCACCCAACAGCTGTTACCCGTTCATGAGATAGGGCCTTGCAATTATAAGGCCTGAAAGCATGCCTGCCCTTCGGAGTTTTCTTACCGGGAGGCTCACTGCCCTGCTGCTGAGCGACATCACTGAGACAGGCAAGCTTCTCTCTGGCCTCCCTTCTCCTCCTGCTCTTCTGGATGGTGGCTTCTCCCTGTAAGCCTCTTATGGTCTCATGCTTTGAAGAGCTTCCCTTCTCATGCGACCCTGGCCAAGCACCACTAGTAAAGCTTGTTGTGTGTTACTGCCTCTCGTGGACATAGCTTTGTCCTTCATCAGAACCCCCTACACACAGCTATTCCAGATGTGCTGAGTCAAAGCAAACAGGAGGGGTGCCTGGAAACGTCGTTTTTATCAGCCTGCCCAGGTGATGTGTGTGTGTGTGCGTGCACGTGCGTGTGTTTAGTTCTTAAACTCACTAGTTTAAGAACCACGAATTAGAAGATTTGGCTTGAATCTTGCCTTTTGGCAGTTGTTATCTGACTTTGGAAAATTCCTTTCACTCTCTGAGCATCAATTTTTCCCTGTGTAAGGTTAAGATGATGACATCTATATCAGAAAGATCTGTGAAGGCAAAATGCAAGCGTGTGTGGAAGAGATTAGAGCAATGGTAGACACAAGCTAGGTGCTCCCCATAGAAGTGTGCGATCTTGGTCTGTCTTCCTGTTCCTGTTCCTTTCTGACACTCTTTTGGTCTAGTCCTTGTCATCCTAAAATATTCCCTTTTTCTCCATTCTTTTTTGAATCATCGGGACCTCATAAGTGTACCAATTCACTTGTAAATCTTATTTGACATACTACTGTGCCTACCTGACTTTAAGTCTTTTAATTTTCCTGTCCCCCTGCTATTAGATCTCCCTGTAACTGCATTATCTAATGCTATAAAGTGTCTGACAGCCAGAGTTTAGATGACAAATGCTGCACAAGGTACATTTGTATTGTATTGTTACAGTTCTTATCACCAAATTCAGATGGGACCTAAATGCTATTTTTATATAAGATTTTGTTCAGTTCCACTCCTCTGTCTATTGGAGATTTCTGGTTTTGCTAAATACATTTTTCTGCTTAGAATCATCTACTGAGAATATAACTATTTTTAGCAACTTTGTCAAGTTGTTTGCAATTTTGTATGTAAGTCTTTGCTCTCTGGGGACATAATAAATACGTGGCCCAGTGTCCCAGTGAATGGCGAGAGAGATGTGTGAAGTCAAGGTGTGATTCCCCAGGGATGATTGCTAAATGAGATCATTTACCAAAGGTGCCTTTGTGCACCATGGAAATCTTTAACCCCTATTGCATGGATTTTGTATTTTTTTAAAAAAACAATGAATACTCTTGTCCAAAGAAGATGTCTCTGTCCTTTATGTCATATCTACTCCTCACTCTACTCCAAGTTTTTTTTTTTTAAAACACAGCATGTACCAAATATACATGGGATATCAAGAATGATTATTTTTTTCTAAGAACAAGGCCAGTGGCAGATGCAATGGAAACACAAAAATCAAATCATATGTGAATTTGACTATAGCACCATGTGACTGGAGTGGGGAAAATGATAATGCAGCTCTGGTTTCATATGGTAACATTGGTAGGGAGCAACTGGGAAGTGACTCACAGGAAATTTTGCTAGCAGAATTCCATTTGTGCAGCTCCAAGGAGATGGGTAAGTAAAAGGATGAGTTTGAACAACTGTAAAGTTGTCGAGTGAGGATAGACAGACATAAAATACAAATATGGGGCTCTCACTTAGTGAAACCAACTGGGTGGCCACTGCAAAAGTGACAGTAAAGAAAGAGAGAAACACTCCACATCACATTCTAAATGGTGACCAGATGGGCCAGTAGTTTCCTAAACAGCTGCCTAATTCACATTTCCAATGTAAAGTCTCAAGAAACTACAGTGGAAAACATTCAACTTTTTAATGTCAAGAAGGACAAAGCAAAAGAGAGAATTTAATTGGATTGGGATTAGAGTTAAATTTTATTAAGTGTATGCCAGATGTACTATTTAGGGTAACACATACTTGGGAAAATAATACTTAACCATTGTGCCGAGAGCCTTGCATAGATTATCTCATTTGATCATCACACACACAAAAAAACCCTATTTGGAAGGTACTATTAGAATTTATTTCCATTTTCCAGACAGGTAAATTGAAGCTTAGAAAGATTAATGTGCTCAAGGTCAGAGATCTAGTAAGCAGTAGATTCAGGAACCAAATCCAGGTTGTCTACATTTGAATTTCTCAGAAAAGGATATATAAAGGGAAGTTGTAGCTAATGTCTAAGAGCCACATTTCTGCTGTAGATATATCAGGCTATCATGATATGGAAACTATAACTTCATTTCTTCATCCTAAGGTAGATTTAGAACTAAGTTTGCCACTCAATGGCAATGTGTGGTCTGGAGAAAATCAATCTATTTCAGCCTTTAGTCTAATCTGTGAAATGGGAATAAAAATAATGCTCTATATTTCCATGTCCAATTAAGATGGAATAATAGGGACTGGATATGTCCTTCTACTGAAACAACCAAAGATAAATATTTGAAAAATGGAATAGAACTCTCAAATAGCCATTTGCAAGACTGCATATCAGACAATGAAAGGCAATGATCTCTGCGGGGTGCGACCCTTCAGCTTGTTCCAGTTTACTGCCGTAAGAGGGATCCAACAACACAGGAAAAGGGGAACCCAGGCAGAGCATGGTGGGCTCCCTGAGATAAAGATATAGGGCTGAGCATCCAGGAAGACTGAGGGGGCTAGAATACCAGAGAAAGAAAAGCTGTTAAGAGAATAAGAATTCCAGAGATCTACAAGAGAACCCCTTAAGTATTAAACTGAGTACAGGTGTGTGTGTGTGTGTGTGTGTGTGTGTGTGTGTGTGTGTGTGTGTGTTCACGTGCATATATATGTGTCAATGAGGTCAGGGAAAGAACCACTTAAAAGTATTAGAAGGCTGGGAAAGTTGATTCTTCCCAGCCAGGCCAGAAGACCTAGAGATTCAGGCAGCACTAGGCGGAGCTTACAGAAACATCTTGCTCAGTAGTGGAGAGTAACTATTCCTACACTGAGCACTGTTCTGGTCCCACACAAAGATTAAACTATTTACAAGTAACTTAAAGCATCCCAGAACAAAGTTCAAGAACATTTATGAGAATAAAAAAATAACCAGCACTCAACAACATAAAACACACAATCCCTGGCATTTATTCAAAAACTGTCAACCATTCAAAAAACAAAGAAAAAAATTCAGAAAATAAATTTATCATTTGAAACCAACCCAGAACTGACACATATACTAGTATTAGCAGAGAAGTGGCAGCAAAACAGTTATTATAACTATATTCCTGATATTCAAAAAAGTCAAAGAAGTCAAAAAAATTTAAGAGGAGACATGGAAGATATATATTTAAAAAGTCCTATACAGAACTTCTATAGATAAAAGCAGCAATGTGTGAGATGGAAAATGCACTGGATGAGATTAATGGCAGATTAGACTTTCAGCAGAAAATACTAGTGAATTTGAAGACATAGCAATAGAAACTATCTAAAAGCACACAAAGAAATAAAAGACAACTAATTAAAAAGTAAAAGAGAATCAGTAATCTGTAGGACAACTTGAAGTATCCTAATATATATGTAACTGGAGTTACAAAAGGAAAACATGGTAGATCAAATATTTGAAGATATAATGGCCAAAATTTTTCCAAATTTGATGAAATTATAAACCCAAATTTTAAAACTTCAAGAAAACCCCAAACACAATAAACACAAAGAAAACTACACCAGGGAAAATGATAATATAATCAATTTGCTGAAAACCAGTGCAAAGCAGCCAGAAGGGAAAAATATATTATGTCCAGAAAAAACAAAGCAAATGCTGAGAGCAGATTTATCATTAGATATAATGCAAACAAGTAGAAATTGAAACAACATCATTAAAGTACTGGGGGAAAAAGGTCAACCTAAAATTTTATATCCAGTGAAAATAACTTCCAAAAATGATAGCAAAATAAAATCATTTTCAGACAAATAAAAACTAAAATAACTTATTGTCAGCAGATCTGTAGTACAAGAAAAGCTAAAGGAAATTCTTTGGGCCAAAGGAAAATGACACCAGATGGAAATACAGATCTACCTACAAAAAATGGAGGAAATTGGGAAATATGTTTTCTAGTGTGGCAGTCGGTCCTCTTCTTAAAGAAAAAAAAATCACATGATAATATCAATAGATGCAGAAAAAGAATTTAACAAAAACCTGACACTTATTTATGATAAAAACTTTTGGCAAACTAGGAATCAGGGAACTTGTGGGGGACGGGGGGAGTGCCCGTTATGAATTCAGTTTGAGTGTCCCTAGGGCATCCCAAGTCACCAGGGTAGACTGACTAGGGAGTCCCACCCTGCTGAGAGTTCCCTCTTAGCTCTGCTCTATATTAAATTAAATTAATTAATTAATTGATTTACTACATTTACTGCCATTATTAGCTCCTCATCATAGGTGCTCAGTCACCTTCATCTTGACACTAAATTAGTATTACAACGCAACAGAGTTCGCCTTGGAAAATTCAGCTAGAAATAAATTCTATTTGCTATTCCCTGCAAATTGAAATCAACAGAATTGTCTGGTACCTCTTTCTTTGTCTCACTGCTTCTTGGTCTTTAAATTTCTTAGATTAGCTATTTATCCCTGTGAACTGCAGTTATTCATGTTGCACGGTTTCCAGGGGAAAAATACAGTCCTTACCTCCCCAACTACACGTCTAGAGTTTTTACATTAGTTAAATGCCATAGGTACTTCGAGAAACCTTAGTCTTGCATTTGGATAGAGGTGTGTCTTGCACAGAAATCCATCTGGGACCTCATGTTATTGCCATATCATTTAGGGAGGGGCTGAGAAACAGTGTCATGACTTCACTGTGACTCCCTATTCTGCCTCCGAGCTATGCTGGGCAAGACTGTTTCACCTTTCAGGCTGATACAAGCACCAGCCCAACATATATGCTTATCTCCGTTTATGTAGTATGTATACCTCGTGCAAATTATTTTCTAAGGGTGTAAAAGTCCTGTTTTGAGCAGGGGGTGGAGGGGGAAAACAAACCCCTGCCTCTGATCTCACATTGGTTTCTACTCCACATTCAGAATCATGGGTCAACAAGGGTCACATCTATGAAACCCTAAGGAGGTGAGTAAACATGGTTTGGAGAACAAATTCCCTCTGATAGGCCAGCAAGATGTTGATAGCACTAAAGAAAAATACAAAATGACCATATTTACTGCAATGATGATGGTGGGCTTCTACGATTACGGCATTCGCTTCATGTGTTCACTTTATCTGTGAATTACAGTACTCCTATCAACCCATAGATCTGTTTTTCTGGACATCTGTTAACCTAAGCTACAGAAGGGCACTCCTGATCAGTGCTTGGAAGGAAGAGAGAGGTTGCACATGGAAACAAACAAACAAGCAAAGATCTCACAATCAGCGGTGTGGGTAGAAGCCCAGCATTAGTTGTCAGAAGCTGGTTGTGAACCAGAGGCCTCTGCCCTTGATCACTTAGGAGGGATAAAACATTTGGCCAATGCAGACATATATATATTCCACACACATTTATAGAGTGCTCACTGTATACCAGGACCTAATATAGGGAGAGGTAAGTTGTTTGAGATATGGACATCTGAATCCCCGAATTTGGTAATTGCAGGGGATTTCTTTCAGGAAAGGGGCGGTGGCTCAGTTTAGTCTCTGGCTGTTTTTTTTGTTTTTGTTTTTTCCAATATCAGGAAGATATAGTCAATGTGTAGTTGAGGAAATTATATTCTGTCAGTAAAAATAAATAACTAGATACAAATTTTGCACCTTTGTCATTTTAGCAGCCATAATGACATCAATAACAGCTAATATTTACTGAGCAGTGAACATAAGAACTAAATGATTGTTTTACCCATTCAGGTTATCCTCAATATTTAAAAGTGAGTACTATTATTATACCCATTTTCCAGATGAAGAAACAGAGGCTCAGAGAAGGAGAGTGACCTGTCTAAGGTCACAGAGCTAATAAGGATGGATGCAGATTCAAGTTCAAATCTGTCTCACAGTCTAACTTGCCATGAACCATTTCAAATCATTATAACAACTGATTTTTTACTTGGAGGAAGGGAGGGAGAAAGGGTAATTTCATCTTTTTAAAGAGTGTGCTGTTTGTGACAAAAGCCAGTATAATCAGGTAAGGTCTGCACATTTGGGAATATCATATGGGCACAGCTTTACCATTGGCTCTCAGGGAATCCCATGGGTTAATAAACTGTTCCATTTTGTGGCACTTTGGAACAGTTGGGGAGAAAGTCACTCTGTGAACATAAAACTAATCATTGCATATCTGAAAGCACGCTGGAAAAAGTTAAGCATTTCAGCAAACCCCCTTCACTTTAAGTGCATTCAGCATTTTCCCTCCTCAGAAATAACTTGTAAGTTTGTGCTTTTAATTATTATCATTCTCCCCTGAAATTATGGGCAAAGCACTCAGTGATATTTGAAACATCAATTACTGGCCTGCAGCCCTCTGCTACTGTTTCTCTGCCTGCTGCCAGGCTGGAAATCCATTTTCTGCATTTCTTTCAGATTTTCTGAACAAAATTATGGAAAATCGCTGCTGGCACATGGCACTTTTCCACAATGGTCAGAGTTATTGAATTGTGCCGTTATGTGCTACTTTGAGAAGGCATTCCAACTGCAAATGCCAGCCTTCAAACTATCAGAACATTTTCCCCAATCTGGGCTTTATAAATTTTCCACAGGAAAAGGCTGAGGAGTCTGCCCTGGCTTTGCCTGAAGCTCCTGCTGGGCATAACCACACGCCTGGGATGGTTCAAGTTGCTGATTCTTAGCTCATCTCCTCTCCGGGGTCCATAATCTGGGTTTTCTTTCTGCTCTCTTGTCACAGTTGCTCGCCCTGTGCGACCAGAGACCCACGGCTACCAGAACCCTCTGTGGCCTCCGGGGAAGACCGCAACCTGTTGACAGCCACTTTGGATTCCCTGTCTTCCCTGTCTCCCCCTTTCTGGCCCCTGATCTGTGTGGTGATGTTCCAAAGGCACCTTGACCTCCCAATTCCCAACTCTGCTCCTCCCTCCCTATTCCCCATGGAGGCTCACACGTAAGTAAGAATTCTGGGAGCTGTTCTCAACTCCTTTCTCTCTCTGAGACCACAGGGTCATTCTGTCACTAAGACCAGGTGATGCTACTTCCTGTGTCTCTCCCACATCAACTTCTTTACAATCATTCATCTTTCTCCTGGATTTTCCCATCAGTGACTTGCTTATATTTTGCCACTTGTCTTTTCCTTCTCCAGTGTATCTTGCATGTTGCTGTCGATGGATTATTGCAAGAATATTTATTAGTTTACCCAACAGTTATTAAACACCTACCCTGTATCAAATACTGAAATAGGCACTAGAGAAGCAGACATGGTGGGTGTAGGACCCCAGCTTCTAAGTGTTACGGACCCTGGCTATTCCACTGCTCAGAAAGGGACAAAGGCTCTTCCTTCCTGTGAAATAAGTCACAGTTCTTTATCATGGCTGGTCCTCGCGGATAATGGTGATATAGTTTTGATGCATTTCTCTGGTCTCATTTCTTTCAGTTCTTTCAATGTCCCCTGTCTTCCAGCTCTGCTAATCTCTGTTCCCTAAAGAGGCAGAAACGTTGACCCCTAATCTTTACCATACTATTCAATTGCCACCCAGTACCCATCTTTCACAGCTCAGCAAGTGTCGACTTACATATACATATGTGTGTCTATATATATATATATATACATCTATATATATATAGACACACATACATACATATTTTTTTTTATTCAGAGTCTCACTCTCTTGCCTGGGCTAGAGTGCTGTGGCATTGACCTAGCTCACAGCAACCTCAAACTCCTGGGCTCAAGCAATCCTACTGCCTCAGCCTCCCGAGTAGCTGGGATTACTGGCATGTGCCACCATGCCCAGCTAATTTTTTCTATATATATTTTTAGTTGGCCAATTAATTTCTTTCTATTTTTAGTAGAGACAGGGTCTCGCTCTTGCTGAGCCTGGTTTCAAACTCCTGACCTTGAGCAATCCGCCTGCCTCAGCCTCCCAGAGTGCTAGGATTACAAGCATGAGCCAACGACTTATATTTTTAAGCCCTACCTCCAATATCACCCTCCACTGAAGCCTGTTTATTTCTGCCCTTCCATCCCCCACATCCTCTGTGCCCTCATCGTACTGCATGACTATCTCTGAAAATTCAAAAGGGTGTGGGGTTGGTAGGGTAACATAGGATGCCAATAAGGAGCACAAGCTCTGGGATCCAGCGGATATAAGTGCTGGTACTGACTAGTTGTGAGGTTTTTATCAAAGTGTTTATTTTCTCTAAGCCTCATTTTCTCCATCCATAAATTGGAGCAATGAATATGTAACTTATTCACTTATATAACTCTAATACTATTTAATGAGCTCATTTACATAAAATGTCAATCTTAGAATAAGTGCTGAATAAATTATAGCCATTATTATTGTTGTCATCATTATTACTCTCGTGTGGCTTACCACATGCTGTTATAATTAGTTTTGTGCCTCTCTCTGCTACCAGGTTGCATGTTCTTGCAGTACAGGGACCACTTAGTTTTCACTTCTGGTTCTCTGGTACCCAGGCTAGGCCTGGCTCGTATTAGGTTCTTTCTACAAGAGCAAATAAATATTTATCTGGAAATCCACAGGTACTTTGAAGTCATATAAGAGAGCCAAAACTACTAGTTTACCCCAAAGCATGTAAAGTGTCTAGAACAGTGGCTGGCATGCAATAGTTGTTAAAATATAAGTTAATTATATTATAGTTTAACTTAATTCACCCAAACACATTGATGAGTCACTCTCTTGACCGTGAGTATGAATTACAAAAATGAATTTCTGCGGGAGCTGAGGCATTTGATGAAACTGTGTAAGTTAGAGATCCCTCGAATACCCATTAAATAAACTGCACAATAAACTCCAGATTTGGACTCTAGGAAATCACACTAGGACACTCATGTTATTCAAACGTAGCTCGTGTTATCCCCGCCTGGAAGATGGGAACATAGAGAGGCTATGGGCTCTATCTTGTTCAAAAAAGCTCCATGGTTAATTTCTGTATGTTTTGAAATGTAGGGTAGAATATAATTCTTATATTCCATAAACTACAGCTGCAATCATACGCTATATGTCCTCTTGATCTTACCTCATCAAAGCTTAGCCCTGGATTCCGCATTCGTAATGACAGGCTGGTGGTGCACCCAGATACCTCTTCATTTCACTGATTGGTCTGCACACTGTGCACTATTATTTTCTGTGCCCTGCATGTACTGTATTATGTTCTCCTGTGGCACACTGCTGCAGGCATACCTCATCTTTCACTGATTGCCTGGGCTCAGTACTGGACCTCCTTGATATCTTCTGTCAATGTTTTAGAAGGAAGCTCTTCCATGTTGTATGAGGTGGCTGGAATAAAGGGATTTTTGCATTCAAGGAAAGAGAAAGATCTATCTGGTCCTATATATAAAGATAGATATAGATAGATATAGATGTAGGTATAGGTATAGATATATACAGATATAGATGTCTATATTTATATATGAAAGACAAAACTACTATTTTCTCCCCAAAGGTGTCAAGTTACTAAAACAACACCTAACAGGTAGCTGTCACCGTTAAAGAATGAGCCTGCATTTGTACTGAGAGAAAGCATGGATGGCAACACAATGTTTTTCACCTCTACACCTTTGCTTTTGCTGCATGCTCTATCTAGCACCAGAGGGAAAGCTGACTTGGAATTCTGTTCCCACTGTCTTGTGTGTGTGTGTGTGTGTGTGTGTGTGTAATTCTGGTGGAGATTTTCATCCTTTCCACACTAAAATTTCTTAATAGAGTTATCAGCATTTAGACTCTGCAATGTTAGCAGAAGATTGAAATGAGATTTTCATGTACAAATAGCCTGGCATGCTATAATTTTACTCTTGCATTCATTATTCCAAAAACAGGTTTCAATTTTTCTGTGGATCAAGCTCTCTGTTAGGCACCCATGACAAAAATGGGGAGTAGAAGCCAACACAATTCTTTTGTTATATTCTAGTATATGGATTGGCAAACTTTTTCTGCAGAAGGATAGTTAGTAAATATGCTGGCCATGTAGAAATTTGTCACAGCTACTCAACTCTGCCACTGTAGCGCAAGAGTAGCCACAGATAACATAAATAAATGGACATGGCTGTGGTCCAACATATCTTTATTTACAAAGCAGGTAGCAGTTTGGAATTGGCCAGTGGGCTGTAGTTTGCCAACCCCTTGTCTGGTGGAATAGTCAGGGGGCAACTAAGCAGTTACCGGAATAAATGAAAAGAAGCTGGTTCCAGGTAAGTGTAAAACCAAGGAAGCTCATACAGACTGATATTAAAAGTTATGGAAGCAGAAAAAAATAAGAGAAAAAGGGACTATGAGGATAGAACATGAGGGTGGAGAAGTTGTCAGGGCCCACAGAAACATGCAGGACCTTGCAGACTCTGTCCAGGGTCATGTTTTTATCCTCAGTGACATGCCTTTCCTCTTACCTATACCTCCTTGCTATAATAGCTGGTCCTTTGCAAGAGGACAGCTGACCATGGGTGTGATCCTCTTCTCAGAAGCTCACAGAAGAGAAATATCTATGATCACTCTACTCTGACCTCATAAGAGGCCTGGGAGTGGCTACGTAGGGTTACATTCTTCTGCTCTCTCATCATGCATAGTAAGAGGAAAATCTTGGAGAAAACTAAGTTTGGTTTTATTGTTTCATCTGGCCTCTTGGGCCTCAGAGCCCAACTTCTCTGGGATTTCTTATTCCTCTCTGCTGGCTATAACCTCAGGGCTTCCACATCCCTGGATGGAAGCTCTAGAGCCACAGCAGGGGTGCGCTGGGCCATCTCCTTCCTTGCTGGTTTTTTGGAGGGAATCACCCTTCTCTCTGGGCTTCAATTTATAGAGCCATAAAATAGTAGTTTTTCTACCCACCTCAGAGGCTTACAATGAAATTAACCTCTGAGTTTTTCTTTTGTAATCTATGAAGTATTACCAAAAAGATGAAATACAAGAATGGTCCTGACAGCGGTAATGACAGTGGGGGATGAGGAGGAGGATGACAATGAGATGACAGATGTAACAGGTTGTCGTACCTACAGCCTTTACTCAACATAGATTTATTAAGTACTTGTGTGTCATCTTCTAGGTGTTAAGAATACAGTAGTGAGGGAGAGATAGGCATGGCCCTGGCCCTCAAAGACCTTACAGTCTAGTGGAGGGAGAATGTCAATAAGAGAATGATCATACAGATGACTCCATGTGTGTTTAATTATATAATGAAACAGTACTTTCCTCATTAGCATAATTAAGGAAAGGGTGCAATCGGAGGGGTGTGTGTGTGTAGCCATCAGGAAGGAAGAGACTTATAGAAGGAAATTGGATTTAATCAAAGATCTGGAGTGCATGGAGAATTGAGTTACGCAGGTGGAGAATGTAGAAAGAGTGTTTCCAGGTAGAAAAGCAGCATGTGGGAAGACCTGGAGGTAGGTGAGATTGAGGTGCTGCCAAGAACTGAAAGAAGCCAGGATGGCATGAGAACAGTCAATGAAGGGGAGCACAGGAGGAGGGCACAGCAGGGCCAGATCCTTCAGGTCTTGCGAGATGTGTCACCAATAGTGGTTTTTGTCCCGAGAGCCTGGGGAGCCAGTGGAGGGTTTCCAGTGGGAACATGTAATCCTACTGGTGTCAAATAAAAATCACAAGGTGTGCTGTGTGGGGAATGGATTATGAGAAGGACGGGCGCAGGGGAGGAAGACAAGCGGGGAGGCAGGGCAGCCATCCCAGCGAGAGGCCATGTCTGCTGGTCAGGGTTGTGGTAGTGCAGAGGGACAGAGGGGGCAGAGATATATTTTGGGGGTAAGAATAATGGGCTCTGCTAAAGGATTGGATGTGCTAGCAAACAAAATAGGGGGAAAAATTAAGGATGACTCCTAGGTTATCTGTAGTGAGAAACGGGGTAGGTGGGGCATTTGATTCTCCGAAATGTGGAAGAAAATTGGAGGAGAAATTGTGAATGTACCCACATGGTATGACTCGTGTGTTGGGGGAGGGGGAGAGAGATGTTAAGGTAGGAAAGCCAATAGGATAAATACCTTTGTTCAGAGAATAACTTTTCATTTAGCTGTATCTTGTACAAACTATTATATAAGGCTGGATATTGATGCTGGGTAAAATGACTATGTTTCAGTTGTTGGTGTCTCCTGATTAGGAGCCTGGGTTCTGAAGCCAGATTTCTGGGGTGCAGATCCTACCTGCCTGCCACCCTCCACCCCATGTTAGGTAGAATAATGACTTAGCAAAGAAGCCCACATCCTAATGCATGGAACCTGTGAATATCTTAGGTTACATGGCAAAAGGGAATTAGCATTGTTAATCTCCTGGCTTTGAGACGAGATAATGTCCCTGGATTATCACGGTGAGGGCCCTTAAAAGTGGAAGACCGAAGCAGAGGAGGTCAGAGTCAGAGATGGAAATGTAATGATGGAAGCAGCGTCAGAGAGATGTGATGTTGCTGGTGTTGAAGATGGAGAAAGGACACCATGAGTCAAGGAGCATGGGCAGCCTAAAGAGGCTGGAAGAGGCAAGCACAAGGATTCTCCCCTCCAGAAAGGGATGAAGCCCTGCTGTCACCTTGATTTTAGCTAGGACCCATTAAACTTTTAACTTACTGAACTGTAAGGCAATAATTTGTATTATTGAAGCCATTAAGCTTGTGACAATTTGTTACAGCAGCAATACACAACTAATACACCCACTGACTAGTGTCTGTAGGAAAGATACTTAACATCTCTGTGCTTCATTTAAATGGGGTTAATTGAAATGCCTACTTCACAGAGATGGAGGTTAAATAGGATAGTATGTGTAAAGCACTTAGAGTCTGGTATGCAGGAAATACGTGTCAAATCTCTCTTTTTTTTCAACATACTCCCGTCTCAATGTGAGGAAAGATGTCTGCCGTTCTCAGAGGGAGGACAGGTTCAATGGAGGCCATGGATGTTGAGCAATGATTTGCTCAAGCCACCTGGATAAATGGGTCAGTTCACCCTTATATTCCTAGCAGCCCCACAATACCTGACCTAGTAATAAATTAGATATGCTTCGAATTATTGATCTAAACTAAGCTAGACTCACAGATGAGAAAACCTCTGCCAGCTCCTGGTTACACGAAAAAGGGTGAGATGGAGCAGACTGTTTTCTCATACTTTAATGGAGTTATTCTTTTTTTTGAGAAGTGAAACAAAATAAAACTCTAAGACGAATTAATCTACAGTTCTTAGAGAAGAGTATCAGTATGCTTTGCTGTGTGCTGCAGTTCATAATATTCAAATCATTAGCAAATAAAGATTATTATAAATTATTAACTATTTGTGAGTGGAATGATTTGCATATTTTAAGACATTCCTTTCACATTCAATCTTCTAAACACCTTCTCTCCTTGTGAATCATGAAGGATTATTGAGATGACAGGTTTTCACCTGGCTTTATGATGCTGTTTAGAGAAAGAGAGCAGCTGCTGTCTGAGCTTGTGTTGGGAACTTGGCTTCCCGCCCCTGGAGTCCTCTGCTACTTGCACATAGGTCTACATGCTTGGACCTGTAGCCTCAGACCTGCCCGGGCTCACACTCCCCTGCTTTGGCCCTGAGCTGGGATTCTGGAAAAAGTTGGATGATTCACATCCCAAAGAACTTGGATATCCCTGGATCTGTTGTGGTTCTTATTTCTTGAGACCAGCTGGGGTTTCCTCAATTATAGTCTCACTCTGTGTCCCCCAACTTCAGTTCTGCTGTGCTGTGCTCTCAAGTTCCTCTGGGTCCATTTTCTAATCTGAGCTTAATGCTCTGTTCCCAAGTTATATGCCCTCAAGGTGATTTCTGATGCTCATTCCCTAATGCCTGGGTATCCGGATTTGGATTTCTAAATTATTAATTTCTGATGGTTCATCTACTTGACAATTTCTGAAACTTGTCTGTCTCTTTCTGCCTGATCTTTCCAATAAGATCGAATAAGAGAAGAATGGGGTTGGTTCACCAAGACATTTTCTGCAAAGTGACCCTGCCTGATTAGTTATTTGGGTGGTGGTGGATAAATCAACAAGCCAGGCATTGGCTTGATTTCATGGCAACTTCTCTTTAAAAGGATGAATGTTTGGTTTGATACTTGACCTACAATATAAAGAAGAAGGTCACAGATTATATTTTTGCCCCTAAAAAGGAATTACTCTTCCAAAACCCCAGAGGAAAGTAGAGTCTGGTTTTCTGATTATATGTTTCATTGCAATGCAGTGATGTAATGTCATACATGATAAAACTAGGGAGCTGGGCTTGAATTGAAGTCAACTGAAGCTTACAGGCTTAATCCAGGTTTGGGTATTTCAAATTCATCCAGCCATGATTTCTGGGGCAAGTATTTGAGGTTAGAATAGCTTATGAGTGACATGGACCGTTGGTTGGTTTCGTTTGCAATTCAATGGGCCACTGAAAAGGAAACTTTGCTCATATGGTTTGGAAAGTGTCATTTTGAAGGGAAAACTGAGCTAATCTCTCCATCCTGAGAGTTTTGGAAAGGAGGCTTGTTTCATAGCCATTTTATCAGAACCTAAAGGAGTGTGAACAGGTAGAGATTGTCTCAAGGATTATAAATGACCTGGCAGGTTTGGTTTTGTGTGAGTTTGTGAGTAATCCCTGGTTTGTTTAACTGGGTGATTCTGGTTCAGGGAGCAGTTGACACAAGTTCAAAAAGACACATGGACAAAGGAAGGTCCTGTGTTGGCCCCAACTCTAGGCAGCCGGCTCTGTGTTTTCACTGTTTTCCAGCACACTCTGACTCCTTCCTGAAGATGTTGCCCTTAAAAAGCACAGGCCTTTACCAACGACAGAAGCCACGACAGCTCATGTGGAGAATGTGTTCCCACCGCATTTCCCCGAGAGTGGCAGAGAATTTACTGAAAACCAGAGTAGTGTTTGAGGACAGAGAAACCTCTTTGGCTAAAGTAAGAACTAGATTTTATGCTTTGATGTAAACTAAAATCCTTGTTGGGTCTCACAAACATATACGAAAGAAGAAAATAATTTAAAAACCCAATGAGATGTTGTGTCCTTTTTTGTAAGTGAGTTTGGCATTCACCAACCTGGATGGAGTAAGCCATTCAAGGACATTCCATAAATAATAGAGTTGCTCTTAGAAGTAAGATGGAGACAATGGCAAGTAAACCCCAAATACCTCAAGTTGAGGGAACAGTATAGCAAAGAATTTGATGCTGGAGGGAGCAGGTATAGTTGAGGACTGTAAGGGAAGGATGCATGACTGTGGCAGAGAGCCTATGGCAGTGGAGATTGTAGGGAGAGAGCCAATAGGGAGACAGCCAATAGGGAGAGAGCCTAAGGAGAGAACCTACAGGGAAAGAGCCTATAGGGAGAGAGCTTATAGAGAACCTGTAGGGAGAGAGCCAATGGGGAGAGAACTGGCAGGGAGATAGCCAATAGGAAGAGAGCCTATAAGGAGTTGAGGTCCTAAAATTGAGCAGGGTTCTGATTCTGGAAGGCTGTCACTTTCCTGAGGATTTTCTAGTTCTTCCTCCTTTGCACTTTTCTGCCCAGCCCCCAACCTTCGCATCCTTGATGAGTTAATATTATTTAAAGTGAACCGTCTTGGAAATTAGACTCTTTCCAGTTCCTGGCTCCATAATTCTTCCTGCTAGATACGAGGGCTGCTGCTTCTGCTGCTGTTAGGGCCACTCCTAGCTCTAAAAATAATTTGTCCTTCCAGAGTCTCCTCAAACACTAGAAACCCTGGGTCTATCCCTTCTCCCCTTTTTAATGCTACTTACAGGACAGTTCTTGTTCATCCAGCTTTAAACTATCCCATAATATCTTAGTTTATTTCTGTTTGTCCATCTGAGACCCAGGTATTACTGGCCACTTAAGGGTCCACTTGGCTTAAGGATCAGGATACTGTGGTCATTGACCGGTGCTGACCCCTGAGGAGGGCCAGTTGTCCTCTGAAGGAAGACCCGGGACATTCCTCCTTCCAGCTAGCTGTCTTGCCCTGATCCCCACCCGTCTTCCTCTGGCTTTTCCTTCCCCTAATTATAACCTGAGTTGAGTCATCTGGTATAGCTAGTGGTGGTTACGGTTTAATGTCTGCTCTAATAGTTACTTAGTCTTCAGGAAAAGTGAGGAAAGTGGTTGGTTTGAAACAGCCTAAGTCTCCTCAGGACTGAGGTCATTCTCAGAGGTTCACTAAGAAGACACAAAATATCCTTAAAAGCCACTAAAGAAACAGTGCTCAGAGTTTCCATTCAGCCATCCCTCAAATATCTGTCTAATTTTAATTCAGATAAGTAATCAGAGTACAATAGAACCACTGAAAATATCATTTACTATGAGGGTGGGAGTTAGCTGTACTTTTTCTATGCGATCTTTGTGTATCTCTCCAGCAAAGAAGGAAAAGAATCTAAATCAGAGGTATCAAGACTTATATGTTCTTAAGATTTATTTGGGATACTTATAAAAATGCAGATTTCTGGGCCACACCCCAAGATGACTATGATTCATCTGGTTAGAGCTTAAGAAGCTGCATTTTAATAATTACCCAAAAATGACTCTGATGCAAAGGGTTCATGGCCAGACTTTGAGAACTAGGGCAGCAGACATGTTGCTCCTATTGGCAACTAAGAGCTGGGAAAGTGATACAGTTTAAGTGTATAAGTATTTGAAATAAAATATCTTCTGAATTACTAGGGCATAAGAGGGTGTAGGGTATAATTAAGCAAATAATAGAGCATCACAAAGTGAAGTAAACAAAATGAAAAATGGGCAAACACTAAAATTCAAAGCTAGAACAATAATAATAAAAGGAAAAATACTATTTAGTAAAATATAAACAAACCAGATATCGTTTTTTTAAAAAAGCCCCTAAACCTCAGTCAATATAAACTTGCAACTCTTCATTATTTAAAAGAAATGTAGCTAAAATATATTTTATTAATTGAATAATGTTTCATATTAACCCAATGATTTTCTATTTTAGACTTTTTTATAAGAAAACAATCATGCATGCACATAGACATGAATATATTGATACAAAAGCATTCATTTCAGTATTATTTAAAATATTAAAAATTAAAACAATATCTATTATATGTGCAGGGTTAAAATGTGAACATCTGTAGTGTTAAATGTACTGAAGATGTTAAAATTATGTGATGAGAAATTTATTTGATCTTCTAAATTTTTCTTGAATCGTTGTTAAATTAAATGGTTACAAAAGTATATGTAGAGTTTATCCCAAATAGTAACAGTATAATGGGTGGAGATCATCGTGTTTTAAAGTTTCTTGTTTTTTTTTTTAATACTTCTAAAATTTCCCATAATTAGCATGCATAAATTTTGAGAAAAAGAAACGGTATTATTTTAAAAACAGTAAATAATAACATGTTTGATTTCAATATTCAAGGTAGATGCATTTTAAAATTTAAAAAGCAAATGTTTCCAAACATAATGACTAGTTTTTTAATTAAAAAGAGGATTATTTTATTTTTATTACATTTTAAGAATTTTACTAATTTCTTCAAAAGGAGTAAGATACATTAAGAAAAGAGCACATACAATAAAAGCATTATAGCTTGATATATATATTCATTTATAAGTATGATACATATTCTCATATATCTTCTATACAGTGAAAACAAAGAAACGTCTTATTTTTTATTGTTCAAAGAACATTTAAAAATTGCTTATCTAGCACAGCATCTTCCAAAAAGCAGAAATTTATAATAATAGAACTTATCAAAACTTATGGACATTAACCATAGCTATTTACCAATGAAAATTTATATACTCAAGTATTTAAATATTAACTAGTAAAGAACTTAAATTCATGTAGTAAACATTCAGTTCTAGATTTTGGAAAAATGGCATAGATACATATTAAAATAATTAAAAAACATTTAAGAAAACATTGTATTTTTTATAAGCCAAGGCTTCAAAAAATATTTCAGAGTGGATGGCATTTTAGGTAATATAAATGACGAAAAAATAACATTAGAAATATTTTTTTATGGACCAAAAACTGTAACACAAAATGTACTTCTAACAATGGTGACAGAGCCACATGTATTTTCACCAGTGAATTTCAAATTTTTGAGAAACAAACCATTTAATGTTATACAAACTGGTCCAAAACACAAAATAAGAAGGGAAGCATTTAAATTAATTTACAATTTACTAAGTTAGGATATCACTGTTATTAAGATCTGGGAAAGAATACACAAAATCAAAAGTAGAGATCACATTTATTTTTAAATATTGATACAAAAATCCTAAGTGAAATCTTGGAAAATAGGATCTAAAAGTATATTAAAACAATAGCATTCTATTTTAAAAAGCCTTATCTAGGACATCAGGAAATATGTGACATTTGTTAATAACAAATATAAGGACATTAGTAGAGCAATAGAAAATGCCATATCAGTGTTACTGAAAACATGATCTTTAGTGTGCAAGAGAAGAGCTGGATAAACACTAATTTCTGGGCCCCAACCCCAGAGATTCCAATTACACTAGTAGCTCGGGGGAGAGTGTTGAAAATTTGCAGCTCTAACAAGTTCCCAGATCGTATAGATGCTGCCAGTCAGGGGACCACACTTTGAGCAGTACAACATTGAGCAGTGGTGTTCAACTTTGGGTGCAAGTTGAAATCATCTAGGGAGCTCATAAAAAGACTGATGTCTGAGTTCCAACACCAGATGTTCTGGTTTAAATACCTGAGCTGTAATTTGGGTATTTGGGGTTTGGGGGGTATTATTTAAAACCTCCTGAGACTATTTCAATGTACAGCCAAAATTGGGACCTACTGCAGTAAAAGGATTGGCCAAACCAATGGCTGTGCATTATCTTCACTCTTAATGTTTACTGGTGGTTAAGCATGGCGTTTCCCTCCCTTACACAATCCATCTTTTTTTTTTTTTTTGAGACAGAGTCTCACTCTGTTGCCCCAGCTAGAGTGCCATGGCGTCAGCCTAGTTCACAGCAACTTCAAACTCCTGGGCTCAAGCAATCCTTCTGCCTCAGCCTCCTGAGTAGCTGGGACTACAGGCATGCGTCATCATGCCCAGATAATTTTTTCTAGATATTTTTAGTTGGCCAATTAATTTCTTTCTAATTTTAGTAGAAACAGGGTCTCGCTCTTGCTCAGGCTGGTTTCGAACTACTGACCTTGAGCAACCCACCAGCCTCGGCCTTCCAGAGTGCTAGAATTATAGGTGTGAACCACCGCGCCTGGCCACAATCCATCTTAAAAGATGACATGGGCTTAATCATGATCACTTTTTATGAAGTACCTGCTCTGTGCGTGGCAATTTATGATTACTATCTTTAAGGCTTGAAGGGACTCTTCAAGGTCAGCTTGGTTTTTCTTACCACTGGATAAAACAGAGGCTGCACAGGGTGACCAACCATCCAGGTTTTCCCTAGACTTAGGGGTTTTTCAGGATGTGGGACTTTCAGTGTTAAAACCAGTAAAATCCTGAAAGAAACAGGATGAGTGGATTACCTAAGGCTAATAATGTACCCAGGGTTATGTGCTACTAAGGGGCATAGCTGGGGGTTGGAAGGTTTGTCCTGTGCCCTGTCCACTTGCCCACACTGACCTGGACAGCCATGAGGGAGGGTTATAAGAACCTACTGAAACTGGTCTCATGGTGAATCTCCATGGCAATGCCAGTGGAGACTGATCGGTAATGACTAGGAGATAGCACTTAGGTGTAGGTTCCTGATATTTTTCAGTGCAGAAATGTAAAGCTCTCTGGGCCAAATGAATCATGGTATTGGTGGCAGTGGTTTTCGAAGAGGGTCCCAGTTCCTGTAACAACAATGGCACAATACCATAAGAGAATGTGTTAGAAATGCATCAATATTTTTCAAATCTCTCTAGATGACACCAACATACAGCCAAGATTGGGAACCACTGCCTTCTGCCCTTCAAGGCTGTAGAATTCCACAATGAACCTAGCAGGAGGGTTTCTGTTGTAAATGCAGAAACTTTTCTGTGAATATGGACTTCTGGACTTGCAAAGGGGAAAAACAGCAAACCCAACTATATTTGGTACCTGTCAGTTACCTAATCTGCCAGGGGTATATCTTTTCCACAGAGTGAGTATAACTGTCTTGAAAGTCAGGTGGGACTATATCCTTTGAGACCATTAGATTCTTTTGGAAGATTTGGAATCTCTTCATGAGGAAAAAAAAAAGTCAATAGACATATGATAAAAGGTAAAAGTGATTTTTCAATGAAAAGACAGGAGTTGTTAAGAGGGTATATACCCAGAGCTGCCCCCTTGCTGAGAATATTCCAGTACTTGGATTGCCGATTCCAGCTTGGAGTCAGTCCTTCTGGACAGTGGACATTGCCTTCGTGGGCCAAAAATTTCCACTTGGATTTCCAAAAATAATGTTTAATGTTTCCCCAAGACTAGTAAGCAGTGACAATAGGAAAAAATAACCTTTACATTTTTTTTTTCTTTTATATGTCAAGAAAACGCTTCAAAAGGACAATTGTCTGAAATTAATTCTGTATTAGGCAATGTTGTGGTAGAGCATGGAAACTACTGGAACTGAATCTCTTTCATTTCTTTCACTATCTAAGCTGTGAATTTCAAAAAAAAATAACAAGTCGTTATAAAAGTGAAACATAAGATTCTTCACACCCATTGTTTTTAATCATTTTAAAACCTCCTATAACTTGAAGTAACTAAAACATTTTTTTAGTAGTTAATGCTCACTGAATTTTTAGTGCTTTCTGAACATAAAATAAAATAGCATTAATATTATGTTCTAGGTACCGTGCTAGTCATTTTGCATTCATTCATTCAACATCAACTGTGTGCTAGAGACTGTAATGGCTGCTGAAGGTCTGGAAATTATTTGCACATTATTCCTGCTTTGACAGAGCTCACGGTCTAATGATATAATTCAAGCACAATGCAGAGTATGCAGTGGGGTACACAGCAAAGGCACCTGATCCAGTTTGGCAGGGGCAGGGAGTGGGGTGGGAGCCAAGGGACACTTAATGGAAGAAGTGATATCTGACCTGAATCATAAGGAGCAGTAGGAATTAGCAAGAAAAACTTAATCTAAATACTGTGTGCTATTTACTCTTCATAACAATGCCAAAAGCTAAATGTTATCAGTCACATCTTAAAGATAATTTTAAGTAAAATACCCAGGCAATGGAGTTAATGTCATGGAGCAAATTTTTTGGGAAGACATCCCTGCTAGCTATATAAAGATTAGTTCAATCTCTTTCTCTTTCTCATTCTCTTTCTCTCTCTCTCTCTCTTTCTCTTTCTCTCTGACTCAATTGTGTCTCTCTCAAATTCCTAAAGACATATTTTAAAGTTCTCACCTCCAATGTGACTATATTTGGAGATAGGGTCTTTAAGAAAGTAATTAAGGTTAAATTAAGTCATAAAGATGGGCCCTAATCCAATAGGACTGGAGGCTTTATAAGAAGAGGAAGAGATAACCATAGACTTCTCCCTTCATGAACATATAGAGGACAGGCCATGTGGGGACACAGAGAGAAAGTGGCTGTCTACAAGCCAGAAAGAGAAACCTCACCAAATACCAACCTTGATGGCAACTTGATCTTGAACTTCCAGCCCCAGAACTGTGAAAAAATTCATTTCAATTGTTTAAGCCACCCAGTCTGGTATTTTGTCATGGCAGTCTGAGCACACTAACATATCATCTATATGTATATGGCTTAAAGAGTTTACATAAAGGGTAATTAACTTAAAATATATAGATTGTTTATATATAATAAACTAATACTAATGCATTATAGTTATATATACATATGATAAGGAATATTATTGATCACAAAGGATAAGAAAGGTAGGAAAGCATGTTCGTTGGTTTCTGATTCTGGGTTCTACTTTTCTTTCTATAGAAGGACCTTCTCTGTTTTCATCGTCATGCACAAAAACAGATACCAGCACTGAATGGAAATAATCCCTTAATTGATGTCCTCAAAATCAACCAACCTGAACATCACATATGTTCAATATGGTCAACTAATTTGATCGTATTAGTTCAAATGCTGGAGATGGAGCATCCGAGAGTATTGGAAAACCATGGGTATATGCGCAAAAGTCATGTGAGTTTTGAGAGTTGCAGAAATTTAACTATCAGCTGAATGCTGAGCCTTTGTAAAGGGACCTGTGTTTCATTGTATATTAATGTCATCATTTTCACATCCAGCCTGGAAAGGTTTCTGATCCACATGGAGTACTTCAGTGTAACAAGTAAAGAAACTCAGCAAAGGCTTTTTATACTTTCATGGATTTTAACCTCGTACTTCTGACTAGGGTAGAGTAAATATATTCATATTGGTGGCAATGAAAACTGTTGTGTCTGGAAGACCTGGGGTCATCCAAAGTTGACCATCTTCTAATAAAGTGTCTTTAGAAAAGTTACCTAAGCTTTTTTTGGTCTCATTTATCTGTTTAAGGAGTTACTAAATCTATTGCAAAGTGTGATTGTGAAGATCACATAAATGATGAGAAAGGGAAGTATTGCAAGAATGGAAAAACAAATGCCACATGTACTCACTATTAAATTGGAATTAATTGACCAACATTTACGTGCACATATAGAAGTAAAACTCAGCGGAAATAAAGCAGGTGGGTAGGGAGAAGGGGATGGGTAAATTCACACCTAACGGGCAAAATGCACACTAACTGGGTGATGGGCACACTTATAACTTTGAATCAAACTGTACAAAAGCAATTTATGTTACCAAAACATTTGTACCCCCATCATATTCATAAATAATAAAGAAAAAATGTTAATATCCCCCATCCTACCCATTATAGATTGTGATCAGAATCCCCGTCTTAATCTTTTGGATGCCATCATAAGTTTATTCTATATTAACTAAATTAGTTCACCAAAAATATGCACCTTTATTTGTGAGATTTTTATTTGGCCCTTAAATAAGCTGAATGTTCTGGTCAGTGTCATTAATGGGCTAGGTAGTCATTAAGCTTTTGGCCTTATTGTTGAAATCGGTGAATTACTGACTTATTTGTAAAATAGGCAATAACTTTCAGAAGTGAGATGCCTTTCTCAGATGCTCAAGTTTGAATTAATTTGGCATTAAAACAAAATGTAAAGCTTTTAAAGCAAAATAAATCTTTATAAAATATTGTTGATCACGTCTCTTCCAAAAACCATGTAGAAAACCATATTATATGATAGAGAAATTAAAAAAGAAGAGACTGAAACTATCGTTGGCCTTACTCCGAATTCTACATATGTAATTTGAGTTACCCTCATAATTCAGAATTTCAGAGGTCCATTTTATTTCAAAGAAAACCTCTTAGCCTAATTTGGGGTAGATAGTGAGGTCTGTTCCCTCTGGCCAAAAGTCTCGAAGTATGATTTATTCTTGCAGCATTGCTTTGAGATGTTTTTTCCTTCTTCTAGATTTTGTGGAAATGCCAAGTCTCTTTCTTTTAAAACTCCATAATATTTGGCTCAGAAACACAAGGCCCAGGGAATAAGATACCAGTTATTTAATTCCACACTGTTTCTCTCACCCCTGTCTAACCTCTTATTTAAAAGATTTAAAATAATTTTCCATATAGAAAATGTTTTATCTTTTGCTTTTTTTGGATATTCCTTTAAAACCTCCTCTAAAGTGCTGAAATATAATATAGTATGCACAGGTGAAAACTACTCACTTTTTAAAAACAGCATTTCTTTTGGCTCAGCCAAAAATACCGGAATGTTTTCACTTGCTTCCCACTAAAGAGTAAAGCTATTTCATGAAGTAGGTTTCACCTTTGAGGAATAACATAACAACTTTCATCCTTTAGCTGTGAGAAGTTACCACCTGTAAGTTAATATCTGTGCACAGCCCTGACTTTGCATCATGAAACCTTGCTAAACACGTGTGTTATGGGACGCTTATGGTGTAGCCAGTGGCATGGTGCTGTGGGGAGAGCTTGGATTCTGATTTCCGTGGAATAACTGTGTGAGTCTCAGAAATACCATGTAAACTCTCTGAGCCTCAGTCTCCCTATCTCGAAAATGGGACTCCTCCCCTTCTCTTCCCTTAGATTCTATGATGACAAGGTAATGAGCGTGGCAAAAAAAACTAGCTCTCCACCAATGCCAAGGGCTCTCTCTTTCATCAGCCCTCGTTATTTCCTAGATCTAGGTCCAACCCACGATTTTTGCATTAGTATTTGTGTAGAAAAAATAATGGCCCTGTAGCGATGTCCATGTCTCAGTCCCCCAAACCTGTGAATATATATGTTACCATACGTGGCAAAAGAGACATTGCAGAGGTGATTAAGTTAAGGATCTTGAGATGCAAGATGACCCTGGATTATCACAGTGGCCCCAATGTAATCTCAAGTGGAGGACATAGCTTCCACAGCAACGTCTTGGAGGTGCTACTCTGTGGGCTTCGAAGATAAAGCAAGAGGCCACGAGCCAGGGAATGCAGGAAACGTCTAGAAGCTGGAAAAGGCAAGGAAATGGATTCTCCCCTACATCCTCTAGAAGGAATGTAGCCCTGCCTACATCTAGGTTTCAGCCCTGTGCAACCCACTTTATACTGTGACCTTCTGAACTGTAAGATAATCAGTTTTTGTTGTTTTAAGCCACTAAATTTGTGCTGATTTGTTACAGCAGAAACAGGAAGTGGATACAGCGTCTTTGCAGGGCCAAGTTCAGTGTGTAGCTGTGGAAAGTGGTTCTAACTATTGGCTGTCTTAAACTGCTCAGAAGAGGCTGATGGAACAATGAATGCAATAGACTATTTCTCCTTTATAGACAAGAAAATTAGGACTTCCAGAGCAGAATGCATGCATAGACCAAATATTTAGGCCCTTATTATTTTTTTCCAGCAATTTAATAAAACTGCCTATTGTGTTTTAGCAGAATTGAGTAAATATGACCCCTTTCTGGGAGCATGATCCTACAGATAGTAATAGTGCCCATCATTCAGAAGTCCAGAGACAGCATCTCTCTTTGCCCTGAATTCCTAAAATAAGTTCATGATTTTGTGTCACCTTTTACAATGAATCCTGACTGAACCTGAAGCAAAACCACAAAACATAATTTTTGGAATTTTATACTTCTCTGGAGAGATGTTCAATCCAAAACACATTCAAGTAAAACCCTCTGGATTTGACACTTCAACCCTGAACTCTTGTCTATCTCAAGAGGTTTTATGATTCTGGGGTACAGCAAAACCTCAATGGACTCCCATCAAAAAAGATGAAGAAAAAGAGGGAGGGAGGGAGGGAGGAAGGGAGAGAGAGAGGGAGGGGGAGAGAGAGAGAGAGAGAGAGAGAGAGAGAGAGAGAGAGAGAGAGAGAGAGAGAGAATATTACCAACCTGGGACTAGAGGAGAAAAAAATCCTGTGCTATTTTGTTGAGGTGTTTCCCCAGAATTAGCCAGAGTGAGGATCTGAAGACAAGTTTGTTTAGACACCCTATCACTTGGTCTTGAAACATTCTTATGAAATGCTACAGAAAGTGTTAGAATATCCAATTAGTGACGATGTGGTGGAGTTGGGAACGTGTCATTCGCCTGGGTGGTCCTGGAGCTTTTCTGGCCTTTTAGCCAATGATATTTATTTTAATAATAGCTCAGAGACCAGGAGGCTTCTCCTCTTCCCTCTTCATGAACAAATCGTGACGCACTCCCCTATTTCTTATTCACATGTCTGGACTACGTTACGTGTGTTGTGCAGTGGTTGCAAAAGTGTTTCTTACTGAGGGTGAATTTGAAAACTGAAGAGCTGCTTGCAGATTTCTGAAGCAAACTTATTCAGGAGAACAATCGGACTTTTTCTGTCTGGCTCTTAGGGCCACAAGAAGAGAAGTAGAAAGAAACAGATGATGACTCAGTGTAAGACAGACTTCTCCAATGTTTGGAGTTTGGCAGAGTACTCTGATTTGTTAGTAAGCAGAGTTAAGGATTCTGTTTAAGGAGTTAAGGAGTTAAGGAGTTAAGGAGCCCTGTTTTGGAGCCCTGATCAATGAACTCAGACTGCCATGGGCGTAGAGTTAAAAAGGGGCTTCCCAAGTCCACATTTGATAAACTCACTATAAATGGAACTGAGTAGTTTTAAGTTTCTGGAGACTGGGGGTGTTCAGATATAGGTTTTAAGACCACTTGTCAGCGATCTCTTAGAGAAAATTCAAAGCACTGATTGGTGTTTGGACTTAATCATTTACTCAACCTGTGAGCACATGTTTGTTAAATCTACTACATGCAATGCTCAAAGTTGGAGATTGCATTGGTTTTAAAGATTGACTTTGGATGTTTATAATTTTATTATTCTATCAATTTTGGTATGGTTAGCAAAGGAGACTGATCAAATAGAAGTAGGAGTCACATCCTCCAGGATGCTGATTATTTACTCAGCAAATTCTCATAAATTAATAGATAACAACGACAATAATAATAATTACCACATGGGCCAGGCATGCATATGCCTCATATAATTTAATCTTTCAAGAAAACTTTTAGTAAACACAATTACTCTTATTCTTCATATAAGGAAATTGATACTCAGAGATACTGATTAATTGCCCAAGATCCCAATGCTAGTAACACCTGGAGCAGGTATTCTACCCAGTTTCACCCAACATATATAAGTAGTTAACTAGTTAACAAGTTAACATTGTTTTTTGGCTAGAGAGCTGCAGAATGATAGAAATGGAAATACAGCAATGACTCACAATATATTTATTTGAAGGCACATGGAGTTCTTTTCCCAGATAAATTAGCAGCAAGCTATTTATTTTGCATATGGAGATTTGCAAACTCTCATCTGGGGTGAGCTCAGTGACAAGTTAGTTGCCAGTGGGGGCATTACTTATGGCAAAATGATTCAGGCACAAAAAGTTGTTTTTAATGCTTTCTGTTGATGACTTACGGAGCTCTCAAGTAGATGGAGTTAAAATTATTTCTGAATTTCTGGTGTCCCAGAAAGTTTTGGAAGATGTGCAGCAAGAGAAGTGCAACCACCTTGCACTAGGCCAGGCACTTTCATGCACATCAGCTGATTTAATTGCTTCAGTGGCTTCATAGGGTCAATGTCATTAATCGTATTTTTGCTAAAAAAAAAAAAATCAAAATTCAATATTTTATTCTAGGCCACATTGATTATTAGACCTTTCAAAGCTGGTTGTATGGTCACAGGCTTGCAGATTACTCATAGCTCTGCATTTATATAATACAGTAACTCAAAATGCTCTTGTGGGTTATATTGTGGTTCTAAACTACCCCTTTATAATACTGTTTTTATGGGGAGAGATGGTCTGAATTCCAAACAAGAGACATTGAAAGCTGAGGGCTTCTGTTGTACTGGCTAGAACCAGCTTGCGATTCAAATAGCAACAGTATGGTAAGGAATATCAGGCATCAATTACTCAACACCAAGCCATTTGTCAGTGAATCTGTGGAGATATCCCCAGGAGCCACTGAGTCATAATGGTGTGTGGCCCATCAGCCTGAGTTACGTACACCAGGACACGGGAGCCAGCACCCTCTCATCTGTGTTCTATCCCTACCAGGCCTGGGTAGGCAAGGAAATCTGTAGGCAATAAAGAAATAAAAGCCCTAAATTGACTCTGGTTCCATGCCATGTTCTTCACTGGGGTGGCAACTTTTGGGCCACACATGTAGGAGAAAAATGGATGTGAAAAGATGACTCCTTTTGATTGTGGCTGCCTAAACAAAGCATCCCTGGTTGGTAGATTAGGTGCTTTCCACATTCTGCCTTCTTCTAATGATTGAGCTCTGGTGCAGGAATAGATCTGGGTTCCCAATGCAATGCCTGCTCCCTCAGAAAGCCTGAGAAGCCACGGTTCCCTAAGGTGGCCACAGGTGGAAAAGAGATTAGGCTGGGTACGGTTTTAGGGCGAGGCCACATCAGGACTCTGGCCCTGACTGTAAATGTCTCTGCACTCATCCCTCTGCCTCTGGCTTCCATAGTCTGTCCTCATTCCCCAACCTCCTCTATCCAGAAGCAATATTTTAAAATAACAAAATCGCTGGATGTCAAAACCTCATGGAGAGCAAAAGCAAAAAGGGGCTCAAAAATCTAAGGAGAAAGGGACATTAGAGAAAAGAAAATTTCAAAGCACAAAGCCAGCTCAATCCCATTTGTAATGGGTCACAGTTTATTAGGAAGCCAATCTGAAACCACAAGCAGGGACTAGCCCTGTCCTATTTTAAATGGACTTTCCATTTCGTCTGAAATAGTCAAAATGTGACTTGGTTAAAATAGAATTGTTTGTGAAATTTCTCCTTTCCTCATTAAAAAAAGGGAAATATTTTATAGATTTTTTTAAGTATTGAACTTTAAATATTTACTTTATTATTTTGCTTTATATTTATCATTTATTAAATGTGTTTAATGTCTTACATTTATTTATTTCTATTACATTTATTATTATCATTAGTAGTAGTAGCAGTAATAGTAATAGTAGCAGTGGTGGTGCTGAGTGTATATTCTAGCTTTGCACCCAAATCTCTATCTGGTTTCTTATTATAGTGACCTGGACTGGAATACCTTTGGGACATGCGAGAGCTCCCTAATATTAGAATAGACAGAGAATCTGCTGATTCTAAATCACCTATTCCAGCCTCCTTATCCTTAGGTCCTACCTTAATCCCACTTAAAAATAAGTCAAAAGCTAATAGGTGCCCATGACAAATAAATAAAATATTTAATAATATAAAAAAATATGAGGTAAAAAGTAAAAGTTCCTCTCCTTCCCTCAATTTCTATTCCTCTTAGGTAACTATTATCATTTTCTTACATATTCTTACATACTCAGCATATATAGACAAATGTTTCTCATTATGATCAATTTGATAATTTATACACACACACATAGAGGAGAACTTTGTCAACACATATGCATGTTTTTGTTTTTTAAATATCTTCCTGGCATTTAATTGTAAAGATGCAAAGATGCATCCTAACTTATTTAACCAGTATACTATTGATGGAAACTTAGTTTTCATTTTTTTCAAATTAGAAATGATGGGACCATAAATGTACATCTTTCTTTTTTTCTGCTTGTGCAAATATATTTATAGGATAATCTCTGCTATTTTATTCAGTGGGCTATGGATGATGCCTGCTTTCCAGATGAAAGACTGTCTAGATCCTTAATGCAGTGGGCAAAAGAGAGAGGGGAGAGAAATATGTGCATGCCTCGGACGGGAAAAAGCCAAGAAAGCAAATGATTCCAAAAGAGGGATCAAGGACTGTGAGCAGAAAAGACCAAGAGAAAAAAGGCCCAGGGAAGGTTTAGCTCCAGTTCAGTTCTATTCCTAATACCTTTAAGTCGTCCGCTAAAGCCCAGCCCTTGGCACCTCATTAAGCCCCGGGCTCTGGCTGGAGCCCTCCCCTCTCTATCTTCCCAGGGGCGGATAGAAGAGGCCTGAGTAGGGGAAGCCTCGAGCTCCGCCTAGAGGCTGGAGAGCATACGCCAGGCTGGAGAATACACATCACACCAAAAGAAAGGACATTTTTAAAAGAAAAAGACACCAGTTTAGAGCAGCTGGTCACATGCGTGAGCCTCTTTCCCTGGTGTCTTGATTCATGTGCATACATTTTTACATAATTGCAGTGATGGCCTAGATTCAATTTTCTATGGGCTTCTTTTTTTTTTCCCCCTCCACTTAATATTATATAGTAAATGTTTTTCCATGTGGCTACATAATCTTTCTAATTACCATTGTAATGACTTCATAATACTCCTTCCAGTTCACATATTATAATTTATTTAACCACTCCCTATTGGTGGACATTTTAGATTGTTTCCAGACTTTTACTAATATAGAATATGGTGCATACAATATCTATTGTTTTCCCCTTTTTGAATGCGTTTCTTAGATTAAATAGTGAGTCACAGGGTAGAGTTGATTTCAATACACTTGTCTTTGCTGGTTCCATAAGCAGCAATGCCTAGGACAAGGTACTAAGATACTAATTTGGGTATCTTATACTATTATTATTATTATTTTTTACTTCTGCAAACATCATAATGTAATCATCCACTGCTTTTCACATTCTACTAATTCTCTATTTTCCACACAGCCACACTCATGCATTTAGCCTTTGGTTGATCATTTATTCATTTACTCTCTTTTAAGAACCTAATATTTACCAGGAATTTGCTCTGGAATCAGGTTTCCTTAGTAACTTGTACTTCTTATAGAAAACAGGAACAAAGGATCAGAATGCATCATGCTAGCGAACTCATTTTGTAAAACTAAAAAAAAAAAGAAATCATATTTTGCAAAACCCTAGTTATCAGACTTAAGGAAAATGTGGGTTGGAGAAAATTTGCTAGCACGACTCAGCTCTGTGAAATGCATAAGGGCTGAATAAAACGAGAACTGAGACAGAGTGTGGAGCTGGTTAAAGCTAAGCATTGTTGGATGAGTAGGAGTTTACCAGAAGATAAGAGATGGCAGTTGACTTAGGGTCAGACCATCTGTGTTGAAATTCTAGCTCTGTCCCTTACGAGCAGTGAGAACTTAGCAACTTATCTACGCCCCCCCCCCTTTTCTTTTCTCTCATTTTCTTTTCCTCTGGGGTTCCTATTCAACTTTTAAAACTCAAACAAAATAGCATCTATGCTTTTACTTTCCTGAACTTCTTCAGGAAAAATACAATTCCTCCTTACACAGTGTTCCTGATCCATTGATGACTTAGCTCTATTAAAGCTCCTAGCACCTGATGTCTAGGCTCAGATGCAAGGTCTTTAGGGACAGAGGCCAGTCCTTCCTTCTCTCGCTGTCTCCAGCACCTAGCATTGTACCTGACACATGTTAAGCCCTTGGCAAATGTTTGCTGAATTTAATGACTTGAATTGAATGTTTAAGTAATTATGGAACATCAACAGGAAGAAATATTATGCAGCAATTAAAAGGATAATTAGGAAGCCTGAGAAGCTCGGTGGGATTATGTTTATGACATGTTTAATGTTAACATGCAAAGTAGTATCTGCATTATGATTCTCAGTGTCTAAAAATTCTCAGGCTAGGTACTAAAGTGATGAAGAAGAATGAGAAAAAATATATTTATCTCCGAGAAGCTCATGTTATACTGAGCAAGGTAGGTATATGTGAAAATGAGCATGGTGTAAGGCCAGTGATGATAGTATGTGTGAAGTGCTAAGACGGGGGCTAAGATTGTCTGGGGAAGTTGAGTGAGATTGAATATTCACTGGGCCTTGGAGGTGAAGCAGTTGCCAACAGATGAGACATTGGAGTAGGATTTTTCTTAGATGGGAAATACACAGGAGAATAAAAATGCATTGCATTTGAAAGAAATAATTAGAAATTTTCATAGAGGTTGTGGGAAATGAGAGGAGAACATAATACTGAGTCATATTGTAGACGGTTTGCTCAGTCATATTGTAGATGGCTTGTTTGATCTTGAACATGTAGACAGAGGGGAGTCCTCAGAGGTTTTGAAGCAGAGAAGTGGCGTAATTATACTTGTTTTTATGACAGTAACCTTTGGTGGAACAAAAAGGTTGGACCGGGGGAATAAATACTGAGGGCAAGAAGCTCAGGAAGGAGGCTGTAGACATCTGCTTACTGGTGGAGCTGGAGCCTGGGCAGATTTGACACACATTCAAAGCCAAACTAGGTAAGACTTAGTGCCCTATGGAATAGTGGGAAGTGAGTTGAGAGAAAATTCTAGGAGGACTCATGGGAACACACAATAATTTGTAAAAAAACGAGAAAAAAGGAGCAGATCTATGATAAGAAGAAGGATGGGAACAATATTGGGTTTAGTTCTGAAGATGTTGAGTTCATGGTGCTAGTGGCCCTTGAAACCACAGAAGGCTGACTTGCAGTCAAACACACGATGCTAAATTCTTAGGAAATAACTTCTGGCAAAAGATGTCTATAAACTGGGGCTAAGATCTTACCCCATATTTTCTATTTCCATGTAAAACAGGAAGAATGTTACCAATAAAAATACTCTGGCAGCCTGGCTGCAAATCTAGACTCTTTCTCATCAGCTGTGAGCAAATTACTTAACCTTGTTAAGCCTCAAATTCCTCATCTGCAAATTGGGATAATAAGTCTTGCTTCATAGGGCAGTGTGAAAATGGGATGAGATAAAGCAAGGAAAACATCTGCAGGAGGAACCAAATGAGTGTCTATTCCACCCCCACCTGCACTTTGCCCCTCTTTTCCCACAGATTATCTCAGAAGTAGAGTAAAGGGCTAGAACAGAAACCAACACAGTTGTCTTTAAAACGAACATTGAATAGATCTCTCTGTCCAGTGATGATTGATTTTTATAGGGCTGATCTAGTTCTCAAAGTTGGGTATTAGTGAGATTCAGGGACCTGGTCTTCTCTTGAGTGATAGCCAGGCTATTTCCCAAATAAAGATTTCCCTGGAGTGAAATATGGACTTTCTCACTATAAGCAACATGGAGGTCCAATCTATATCATCATTCCAATATGGCAACTTAATTTCTCTGTCTTCCTCTCAGCTGAGAGTAAGACCTTGAGTTTCTATTGCTGATTTGAATTGGTTTCTCTCTCCACATCTTCATCTAATATGATAATAATTATGAAATAACAATAATAATAACTTCCCTTTTGATGGCTTGCTTTATGTTAGTACTTTAGTTGCATCAGTTCTTTTAACCCTTGCAACAAACCTATGTGATGTTGTTTTCTCCATATTACAAATGATGAGGCTAGGGTATACAGAAGTGAAGTGAGTTGTCCAAAACTGCATAGAAAGTGCCAGAGCCCTTATTTTATACCAGTAGCTCTCAGCCGAGATGGAATTTTGTGTCACTTAGGGAAGAGAGAAAGAGACACAAGAAGCAAGGAATTGTTGCATGTATATGTGTTTTAATTGCTGTTCCTCATGAATCATAAGTCACTCTTATTTCTCCATCAAGGGAGGCACAAGGACAAGCAAACAGAATGGCATTTATCTATGATTAAAAAATTATGACCATTTATATGCAAATGAGGGATGGCCCTCTGCTTCTGGAAGACTGAAGGGAATTATGCAGAGTCATAAACTTGGGGTGTTTCTTTTTTCCACACACTTCCAGGGCAAGTGTAGAGGTTCAGCAGCGTCTACCAGGGCAGTTGGGAGCAAGACTGATGATCTTGGTTTGTTTCACAAGACGTAGTCATGACTGGAAGATTATGATCAAGTTCCTTCATGCTTTTGCTGGAGAACCCTGCCAGTCTGCCTGATCAAATGCCTATGGCTCTGTGAAGACTTCCACACAAATGCTTTAGTTTCAGTAGAGTTAGTTGCATTGTTTTCAGGTCTCCGTAGTGGAGCAGATCAAGTTTATTCATTCATTCATTCATCACATACTCATTCATTCAACACATGCTCATTGAACCCCATCTTGCATCAGGCACTGTTCTAGACACTGAAGATAAAGTTTGCACCTGATTCTAGAGCATGCTAGGGAGATAAAGTCACTGTTCTCCTGTGGAGCTTACACTGACCTAAGGAGAGAGATAAATGAGTAAGGAAAGAAAAAGAAAGGTAGATCTGGGATCAGCTAGCTAGGTAGTTCAGTTGTAATTTCTGCCAATATACATGCCATGGGAGGGCAGAAACTACTGTCTGTAATAATGGAAATGATGATGACAATGATGATGATATTCAGTACTACTCTTGAGCAGCTATTAGGATTTAGCTACTTTGCAGGTGACTTGCACTCATTTGTTCTGTGCAATAGCCCTGTGAGGTAGGCTTTGCTGCACCTGATTTACAGGTAAAGCAAAACTCTGAGGCAAACAAAATTACTTGTTCAAGGTCATTCCTGCCACCCTTTTTCCTACCTTGCTCCATTTTTTTTCCATTTCATAGCAGTTACCATTTTCTAATAAACTAGATTATTTACTTATTATTTTTTAATTGAGTGTTTTCTTCCTTCTTTCCTCCCTCACATACATATTTTAGAATAAAGCTCTATGTAGGTGAGGATCTTTCTCTATTTTGTTCCCAAGCACCACGAATGGTGTCAGGCACATAGTAGGCACTCTACAAATATATGTTGAATGAGTGATTGAATGAATACATTCTGAGCACCTAATTTTGGCCAGGCACTATATTATCATTTCGTCTACGCTTTGCTCTGTGAAATAGTGACCATCATTACCATTTGGTTTTCAGATTTTAAGAAAATGAGGTTAAAAGAATGAAAACAACTTTTCTAAGTTCACAGAGTTAGTCAGAAATGAGGGAAACCATTATATTCTGCCTACTCCAGGGTGTTACTCAATGTCCCTGCCCTCTACCCAAGAACACTGTGGTCAGCACAGTGACTCTAAGAAGGGACCCTAGAGAAAGGTGTCATCTCTTGCTGCACTCATGTCCTCAGCATTGTGATGTTCACTTGATGATGAGGAATTTTTCCTCTCCCTACCCTTGTCTCCAATAACTAATTTCTGGATCTGACCCCTAGAACGACAATTGACAATCCATAAGGCTTCTCTGGAGCTGTTCTTTGGATGTTTCTTGTGATTTCTGGAAGCCTTGGGACCTCCATGTGTTCAGTTTACTGATCACATGCCAAGATCCTGACAGAGGGACTTCTAGACCAGAAGACTCTGAAAGTCCCAGACACCTTCTTTCTTCTTGTATTTCTTCTTCTTCTTCTTCAGCTTCTCCCTTCTGGGCAGCCCATCATCCCTGTGGCCACAGCTGAAACCGTCCCAGCTGGAAGCCACCTCTAAGTAACACAGCATCATCAGTTATGCAAACACCAGTGTTCAGAGCCCTGCATGGAGGGCGGTGTGGAAGCAGGAGAGGTTGAGGAAGAGAAGGAACAGCAGGTGGGGCACTGGAAACTAGAAACTAGAATGGTGACCACTTGATTTTCCCTCTTTTCCTGCACCCATTTCCCTTCACTTCTCTTCTTCATGTCTCCCAAGTCAGAAGTCTGGGAAGTCACCATCTACTCCCTCTCACCTCCAATTTCATATCCAAGCAATCATCTCTCTCTCTCTCTTCTGTCTTTCTCGCATCTCTTTGGCTCATCTCTTCCCTCCAAAGTCACAGCTGCTGCCTTGGTTTTGGTCCACACCACCTTTAACCTTGAACCCAGAAATACCCTCCTAAATGTTCTCCTGGCCTCCAGACGTGTGTCCCCGGATCACAGATGGAACATACTGACCATGTTCTTCTGCTAAAACTGTCAATGGTTCCTCACTGTCCTGAGAATAATGCCTGCACTCCTTTTCCTGCATTGCCAGGCCCCGTGCGGTCTGGCTCACAATGACTTCTCTGACCTCGTCCCTCTGGTGCCTCAGCCAGATTGATTCTGATGACTCCTGCCAGGTGCCCAGCCTGTTCTGTCATCCCTCAATGTCTCTGTTTCATCCCTCTTTCTGCTTTGCTAATGTTCATCATTCAATGTTCAAGTCAGGGGCCACCTCCTCTATAGAACCATCCAGACATCTATCACCAGCCCCCATACCTGAAATGGTTACTCCTTTATGTCCTCATTCCACTCTGCCCCTTATACCATGTGGATAACCCCAGTGTAGCCCTCCCTGGGCCATGGGACCTATGGAACTAGCACCCCCAACCTGCGCTGAGAGCTCTAGGGCAAGGGCTGTGTTGGTCTTCTCTTACTTAACTTGGCCGGTTCTTGACTCAGGGTACGGAGCAGAGGCTGGGTTATTTTAAGCAGCACTATCTCTCTTCTTACAGAGGCCAGGGAGGGTGCTAAGAGGGGCTCATAAAACAGCAAGCTAAATAGTTTCAATAAAATCTCAATTCTTGGTGCATAGGACTAAGCCAGGGGCTCAAGTAGGTAATGGGAAGACTTCTCTCCACAGTGTACCTTCTTAGCTGACAGGTCAAGAGAGTCCCTTAGCAATAATTCTTTGAACAAATCTCCAAGACCTGCTTTTTTCAGAGAAAAGGAAACCCTTTCCTTTTTCTAGTCCACATGTAGTAAAATTCTGCTCATGTGACCTCCTGGGCAAGGACCCAGGAGTGATCAGGAGGACATAGTTTCTCTGGGGCACAAGGTACAGAAAGAGGGGGCGGTTAGAATGTCTGAGTGCCACTCAGGGAGTATTCAACAGTGCTCTCTTTCTTAGGGACCTGCCTCATTTGCATCTCATTTGCGCATGGCCCTCCATATACCAGGTCAAGGCACCTGGAAGTTTGGCAATGTTATTTCATCCTGAGAAACTGTGATCTAGAGGAAGGAGATTCTCTTACATGCTGGTAATTTGGGACTAGCATTGCCAGGGCTTGGGGGACAGGGGCTTGCTAATGCTAGTGTGATGGTTTTCCAGAGCCAAGCTTTAATATGATGCATCCCAGGAGCTCAGTGAATTCAGCAACCCACCAGCGGAGCTGGGATGATATTTTCCTATTTCCTTCCCCCACGCATGTGAAATAGTAGATTCTGAGTGGGAAGAAGGCAGGTATCTCATGACTTTGTTCCAGTTGGGAGCGTAGGTGCTAACTCACAAGTGCCTTCCTTGCTGGGGAACAGGCTGGGAAAAGAGATTCCTTTGGCTTCTGTCTGGAGGTCACTGCATCCTCCCCTGGATATCCAGGTTTCCTGGGGTGCTCTGTACTGGTTTTGGGGATCAGAAGGGAAACTTCTGAGGGGCACTGTCATATCTTACTCTATCTAGAGTAAGAAATAAAATATAAAGGCTGTTTCATCCCCCCTTTTTCCTTTGGGGCTAGTGCTGTTTCTGATTTACTTCTCTGCATATTCTTTACAGTTTATGGCTTCTGATCTCACCCAGCTTGTTTTGCCCTGCATCTCCCCTGTAGCTCATTCAAGAATAATCTTACTGTTTGACCCAATTCTGACACCTGTGTAGCCTTCTCCAGGTGTCATTGAGAGAGCTCTTCATAATCAGGGAAGATGTGGCCCTTCAAAGTCATCTGACATTAGTTGTGGACTCATTATTTCTGCAGTCTCATTAAATGCCACACATTTCCCTTGGACCAAGTTGCAAAACCTCCCCTCCCAAAGTTATTTTCTTTGCTCTCATATTTAATCAGGGATTGTTTCAGGAAAATCAGAAGTTATCTTTGGTCATCTATGAAATCATTTCTGGGCTGGGCTATACCTGGCAAGGAAACAATAAATGTGAAAAGGCAGAAATATTAAAGTGGGGAGAATGCAATGGATTTTTCTGGAGTTACACAGTGAATTAGGGGAAAACAAGGTAAACTGGGGGAGGAAGGACTGGGGTGCAAGCTGGCTGCTGGCCTGGTGCTGGGGGTGGATGTTAGGGCAGGAACAAAATGGGGACATCTGGAAGGGGAGAGATATCCTGGGACTCCAAAAGAGGATATATTGCAGAATGAGACGAGTTTGCCTTCCTCTGTGACCAGCCTTAATACAGCATCTGCAACTGCTACCTGCCATGGGCTATATGCTGTTAATTCCATAAAACGTCTAATCTTTAAAACACTCCTTTGAGGTGCGAAGGGGTGTTGCTGAAACTTGAACTTGGGACTTTCTGACCCTGGTGTTAGAAGTCTTTACTGCCTTACCCTCTCATTTGGTTGCAGGCTTTTAAACTCAAGTATTTAAGGCCCCCAAAACTCAGTGATTTCTTTCCTTCTGTCTTTCTTCGTGTGTGTGTGTGTGTGTGTGTGTGTGTGTGTGTGTGTGAGATAAATGCTACCAATTGATATTGGTATAATAGAGAGAAATCTGCTTTCACTCTATTAATGGCATCACTAACCATTTATTGATTTTTAAAAGGGAAATTAGAAAAACAAAAGATGTTGCAGATTATTGCTATTAAGTCTTGTTGGAGAGTTGATGCATGTGCTCCTGTGGGGATGAGGGCGTGTGGAAATATGAATCAGACACAGACAATAAGAGGTCTTGGTACTTGCCACTGAAAGGTCAAAAGAGACAGCCACAGCAAATTAAGGCCCACCCTTTAAGCCATTAAGCAAACTTTCCTTTCTTATGTACCTAGACAAAGTAGCTCGACACAGGAGCGAGAGCATAGGATTAAATCTCTAGTCTGTTTTTAACTCAACGTGTGACTCTGGGGAAGTGGCTTAATCCCTGTGACCCTCTCTTTATTCAGATGTGCTATTTGGACAACAGTACCAACCTCACTAAGTTTTCTTGGAGATAGAATGATTATGCAGAGCATAGCACAGCCTGGGCACACTCTGAACCCCATTATACCTACTGGATCCTTCTCATTCTCTTTGACTCCTCTCCATGTGTCAGAAGCTGAGCATTTGCTTCTCATGGGGCATTTGCTTCTCCCTACTTTTCCCTTCTAATGCATGTTGCAAACCCTGGAAAATGCATCCTCCTAAGGCCTTGCTTTTATTGTGTAAGGAAGAGAGCGAATATTTGTCATTATCCAGCTGACTCCAGTCTCCGTTTGGAAGAGGGATAGAGGACAGATTATTTGACAAGTCTTGGTTTAGTTGTGCAAAGGAAGACCTCAGGCAAGATGCTATAAAAAGACCCATTGATATACAAAAAGAGTTCAGAGTCCCTCTATGAGAAGTTAATAGGACTTTAAGACTCTCTGAGGCAGGGAATCCTGAGAGGGGGAAATGGAAGAGAAAAGAAAAGATCTAGGAAAAATGCCAAGCATGGAGCAAAGTTCCTCTTGAAAATTGTCTAATATTCGATTTTAAGTAGTTTTCAGTGCTGTTTAAATAAACACAACAAACACTAGTTTGTTGAGAGTAAGTTTATATATAGAATCCTTGGAAGAGTTTCTGGCATGTACTATTACTAGTATTGCAAGTACATCTTGATCTACTGTGCCTCACTTTATTTTGTTGCATATTGAAGGTTTGTGGCAACCCCGAGTCAAGCAAGTCGGTAGGTGCCATTTTTCCAACAGCACGTGCTCACCTGTGTCTCTGTGTCACATTTTATTAATTATCAGAATGTTTCAAACCTTTCATGATTATTATATCTGTTATGGTGGTCTGTGATCAATGTTCTTTGATGTTACTATTGTAATTGTTTTGGGGCACCAAAAACTGTGTTCATAAAAGACGATGAACTTAAGGAATGAATGTCACGTGTGTGCTGACTGCTCCTCCGAACAGCCACCTGTTCCCCTGTCTCTCTCCCTCTCCTTCAGCCAGCCAGGCCTCCCTATTCCCTGAGACACAATGATATGGAAATTAGCCCAATTAGAAACCCTAAAATGCCCTCTAACGTGTTCAAGTGAGAGGTGGAGCCATAGTCTCTCACTTTAAATCAAAAGCTAGAAATGAGTTAACTTACTGAGAAAGGCTGAAACAGGTCAAAAGCCAGGCCTCTTGTACCAAACTGTTAGCCAAATTGTGAATGCAAAGGAGAAGTTCTTAAAGAAAATTAGAAGTGTTATTTCAGTGAATACAAGAATGGTAAACAAGTGAAAAAGCCTTATTGCTGATATGGAGAAAGTTTCAGTGGTCTGGATAAAAGATGAAACCAGCCACAACATTGCCTCAAGACAAAACCTGATCCAGAACAAGACTCTAACTCTCTCCAGGTCTACGAAGACCGAGAGAGGTGAAGAAGCTGCAGAAAAAAAGCTGGAAGCTAGTAGAGGTTGGTTCGTGAGGTTTAAGGAAAGCCATCTCCATAACATGAAAGTTCAAGGTGAAACAGCAAGTACTGATGTAGAAGCTGCAGGAAGTTATCCAGAAGATCTAACTGAGATAATTGATGGCGATGGCTACACTAAATAGATTTTCAACACAGATGAAGCAGCCTTCTATTGCAAGAAGATACCATCCAGCACTTTCACAGCTAGAGAGAAGAAGTTCATGCCTGGTTTCAAAGCCCCAAAAGATGGGCTGGCTCTCTTGATAGGGGTTAATGGAGCTAGTGACTTAAAGTTGAAGTCAATGATCATTTACTATTCTCCAAATTCTAAGGTTTTTCAGAATTATGCAAAATCTGTTTGCCTATGCTCTATAAATGGAGCAAAAAAGACTTGATGACAGTGCATCTGTTTACTTTATGGTTTCGTGAATATTTTAAACCCACTGTCGAGACCTACTGCTCAGGGAAAAAGAAGATTCTGTTAAAATATTACTTCTCATTGATAGTGCATCTGGCCACCCAAGAACACTGATGGAAATATACACGAAGATAAATATTGTTCTAATGCATACTAACACAATCTACATTCTTCTGTCAATGGATCAAGGAGTAATTTTGACATTCAAGTCTTATTATTTAAGAAAGACATTTTATGAAGCTATAGCTGCCATATAGTGATGCCTCTGAAAGATCTAGGAAAAGTGAACTGAAAACCTTCTGGAAAGGATTCATCATTATAGATGTCATTAAAAACATTTGCGATTCATAGAAGAAAGTCAAAATATTAACACTAACAAGAGTTTGGAAGAAGTTGATCCCAACTTTGAGGGTTCAAAACTTCAGTGGAGGAAGTAACTGCAGACATGATGGAAACAGCAAGAGAATTAGACATGGAGCCTGAAGATGTGACTAAATTGCTGCAATCTTTTGGTAAAACTTGAATAGGTGAGAAGTTGCTTCTTATGAATGAGTAAAGAAGATGGTCACTTAGGATGGAATCCAGTCCCGGTGAAGATGCTATGAACAACACTGTTGAAATGACAATAAAGGATTTAGAATATTACATAAACTTAGTTGATGAAGCAGTGGCAGGGTTTGAGAAGACTGACTTAAATTTGGAAAGAAGTTCCACTGTGGGTAAAATGCTATGAAACAGTATCACATGCTACAGCATCACCTATTGGGGACATGGTATTTTGAGGAGTAAAAGCATTGTGCGAGTGGCAATGCCTAAAGCAGAATGGTGTTTTGTTAAAATGTACATTAAAAATCTAGGAATAAATTCGGGAGGCAGGAATTGTGACTCCAGACTTCTTGGAAAAGTCAAGACATCCCTAAGCCCCAAGCCAAGGGTGTCTGAGGATTGAAAGGCATGTTGGGTCTCCAAGTATATGTTGTGTAGATATTTGAACCACTATCTCTTGAGTGTCAAAGGGTAGGTTGATGAAGACTAAAATGAGGTTACATCTAACTTATAGGTCATAAAAACTTCCAGGACACTTACCCTCAAGGCTACAGCCAAATGCCCAGTGCTGCATCATTTGTCAGCCATGATCTGGTTGGCTATGTGTTTGTGGTCTTCTCCCATCCTGTCCCAGGCACACTTTCTCTGAACTCTCTATTGTTTTTCAGTCCTATACAGAGAGCTGCTGCCTCTGCATGTTGCATGTTAACCCAGGTCATCACCCTCCCTCCACCACCACCGCCAGAAGGGACTGCCTGCTTCTCTCTGCCCATCCAATCCTGATACTTTTCTTAGCCAAGCCCAAGCTCCAGCTCCCCCAAGAAGCCTTTGCTACCCCCTCAATCCAACACTGACTTCCCTTCTAGCATTTCTTAATATCTGGGGTTCTAGTTTCTCTGACCCCCCATGATGCCTCTTCCCACCTCCTGCACACACGCACATGAATGTGGAGGGCTCCTCCCTGCTGAGGTTGTAGTTGAGTCTTAATCAAACTTTTGGCATTTTTTTCTGTAAAGGATCAGATGTTAAATATTTTAGGGTTTGTGGGCTTCACATGGTCTCTGTGGCAATTTCTCAACTCTGCAGTAGTAGTGTGAATGTAGCTATGGAGAATACATCAACAATGATCCTACTTGTTTTTCAACAAAACTTTGTTGAGCAAAACATGCTGCTTCAGTCCAAAGTTTGCCAATCTCTGTTTTAAAAGGTGCCTTAACCCAAAGGGAGAAATGTCCCTTCACTCGACCCCATCCAAAACCCCATCCACAACCTACCAGTTTTTGATTTTTCTTATTTCAGCCAAAAATAAAATAAACTCTTAAAGAATATCTTAATAACAATGATCAGGATGACTGCTACAAGAAGAAGAAGAAGAAGAAGAAGAAGAAGAAGGAGGAGGAGGAGGAGGAGGAGGAGGAGGAGGAGGAGGAGGAGGAGGAGGAGGAGGAGGAGGAGGAGGAGGAGAAAGACAATAACAATTGTTGGCAAAAATGTGGAGAAATTGGACTCTTTGTGTACTGTTGGTAAGAATGTAAAATTGTGCAACTGCTATATAAAGCCATATGGTAGTTCCTAAAAAACATTAAAAATAGAATTACCATATGATCCAGAAATTTCATTTATGGGTATATATCCAAAAGAATTGAGGGTTTCAAAGAAATATTTGTACAGCCATGTTTATAGCAGACTCATTCGTGATAGCTAAAAGGTAGAAGCAATCCAAGTGTCCATTGACAGATGAATGGATAAACAAAATATGGTATATTGTTTAACCTGAAAATAGGAAGAAAACCCTGCCATTTGTAACAATATGGATGGACCTGAAGGACATTATTCTAAGCAAAATAAGCCAGTCACAATAGATAAATACTGTATGACTTATTATATGAGGACCTAGAGTAGTCAAATTCATAGAGACGGGATGTAGAATGGTGGTTCTCAGGGGCTGGGGGGAACTTGCTGTTTAATGGGTACAGAGCTTCAGTTTTGCAAGATGAAAAAAGTTCTGGAGCTTGATTGAACAGCAATGTGAATATACCAAACACTTAAAAAGGATTAAGATGGTAAATTCTTATGTGTATTTTATCACACTTTTTTAAAAAGTTGATTGTATTAAAATTTTCATAGGAAAAAATAATGGCTTAATTTAGCTCCTCTCCCCTCCCCCGTTTGCACAAGTTCGCTCTGCTCCCAGGGATCAGGCAGCTTGGAGGGGGTTGGAGGGGCATGGAGGGGGTAGAGGCATCAGGATGTTCTCCCACACTGGAGAAGCCAGACAGGAATGGTCTTTTCCCACCAGCCTTTCCATGGGAAGACAGACCTTGCTTTCTGCCTGATGCAATATGGTAATTGCTCCCTCTCAGCTGGTGGTGGTCCCCCAGGAGCTTGGCCAAAGCAGTCATTTTGGAATCTGTCATGTCCTATAGCCCTGCGCTGGGGCTGCACAAGTGCCCTCTTCTGCTTAAGTTATTTATATAGGTGGTTGAAAACGCTTTGCTTGTACAAACTAGAAACTATTAGATTAGGCCAGCGGAGACAGCCAGAGGCAATCTTTTAACAAAGTGAGTGGGATTCAAAGTAGGCATGGAAAGCAAATATTATTTCACTGGGAGTCGATTAGAGGGAGCTCCTCGGATGAGTGGTAACGGCTTTGTTAACTTAGCTGGGGGAGGTGAGCGGAGCCAGGTAGGCACCAGCTGGGTTGGAAGGTGAGCCGGCTGGGTCGAGATGGTAATTCAGGGATGGATGGGCGCATCAGGCACCCCTCCACCCACCCTCCCCCTTCTCCTTATTTAAAGTACATGATGGAGCTTAGCAGCTGGGAAGCCTCAGTTTGCTCTAAAATTTCTCCTTTTAATTCAGGCAAACACTCTATAAATCCAATGTATCGGAAAGCAAATATTGAGACTGAGTCAGAAGGTCCATTAGATGGAGTGCTTAGTTCTCGGCCCTGAGCGTGTCAGAGGGGTGGTGGGAGGCACGGATGGAGAGGCCGAGCTGCAATGCAAGTGTGGAACATGGTACCGAGAAAGAACCTCAGGAAGGAGGACCCTGTGAAGGGGTTGGGGGCAGAGTGGAGGGAAAGGGGGTTTGAGGGTCATGGAGGGTAGGCCAGTTTGGAAAAGGCTGGATTAGAAGGAAACTCTTAGAGTATCTGGTAGAAAGAGAATCAGAAAGGGGGCTTCAGATGAAGATTGATATTTGCGGTTGGGGAAAAAGGATGGGGGTGGCCAGAAGGAGGCTCAGTAATTTGCAAACATCTGGGTACATAGCGGTAGTGGCTGCCTTCTCATCACCAACTTCTAAGAAGGGTGACGGCCAGGGATAGATTGGGGTATTTGAATGATGGTTCATTTGCATTGTTCTGCAGTGAGGCTGCTGGGAATTTGTGAAAAATGCCAAATTGGCCCAGTGGTGGCTGAACCTTCACCAGAGACCTTAGGCATCAGAGTGTCCAAGGAAATGGTACTTAGGAGCTCTCAGATGTGCTATCTTCTGGGCATGCCCACTGGGAAGAAGAAGATGTTTTACATTTGGAGGTGTGCATGATGGTTAGGGGTGTGGGCTCTGGAATGAGAAAGAAATGGACTGAAATCTCATCTTGTCTATGTACAAGCTGAGTGACCTTGGAGGAGTCACTTAACCCCTTTGAGTTTCAGTTTATTCATCTGTAGAATGGGGATAATTATGTTATACTTCCTTGAAGCTAACTGTACTACCTCTTTCTTATGAAGACAGAATGTGATAATGCATGTATGTTAAGCACAATGCCTAGCACAAAAAGGGTGGCGAATTAAACTTAGCTTTTTAAAAATTGATGTTATTATAAGAACAATTCTCAAAAATAATGTCTCCAAAACACCTCCAAGTGCTCTCTATTTGTGAGCAAAAGTTCTAAAGAAACGTGAAGATTGTCCACAGAGTGACTGGGCTAATGGTGTCCTCCATGTTTCTTCCACTTTTTCACAATAGCTCTGGGAATCTTTGACAATAAATTCTCCATGGTCATTTGCTATTCCATATTCTCCATAAGATTTTTTACAGAAAGGGACATAGCAGGCATAATGATCCACCGCTGGAGTCTCTTTCGGATCCTATTCATGTTAGCACTTTTTCTTTTCATTGAAGCTGAAGATTAGTTAAGGCAATCTTCCCAATCTTCTCAACATCCTCTTTCAACTTTAAGGTTTTAGGAAGAGACATTGGAAGTGTCTTAAATTGTTAGCACAAGAGAATGAGAAGCACAGTTGAGGGTGATAATAACCATACTTCACTCAGCCCTTTTCATGTACCAGGCACAGAATTAACTCTTTTACAAGACTTTACTCATTTAGTGATCACCACACTCCTTTAAGATAGGCACTACTTTCATCACTCTACCACAGAAAAAGAAACTGAGCCCAGTAGAAGGTCACACTTTGCCTGGGATTACACATCTGCTGAGTGGCAGGGCTGAGGTTTGAATAAATTCAACCAAATCTGAAGCCACATTTGTTGATCTTAACCACTCCATGTAGCTGAGGACTGCCGTCACCAAACCAGGCTCGCCACATGGGGGCCAAAATGGAGACAAATCACAAGAGCCTTTATTCTAGGTGAGAGCCTCAGTCATTGGGAAAAGATGATAATTAATATCCTATTATAAGGGAAGGGAAGATTTGATTTTTGCCCAAAATGAAGTTGTCTTAATTGTTACTAATATACACTGCTTTGGACTCTTAATCAATGATGTTAGCAGTTTTCAGTGTTAATTTAATTAGTACAAGAGATCCTGCTGGTAGAAATATTGGATAATTAGTATTTTATGTAATAGCTTATGAAGTCCTGTAAAAAACTCCAATAATCACAAATTGTCAGCAGAACTTTTATCCAAACACGATGTTTAAATGGGTAAATCCTAGAATGGAAGCCGGTCTGGTAAAACACTGGTTGGGGCATCATGATTACCATTCCTAGTGCATTGTTTTGGGTTCTAGAAGGTAAAGGGTGAAAGAGTCATGTCGGGTTCTTCCAGAAATACACTTCCGGGGTGACCATGAACACACAGAGATTTTTTTCAGAGGTAGTGCTTCAGTGACAGGGAAGATCCAAGGGTGATGCACTTGGATCCCCAATCCTGACGGAAGAGAGAATCTCATTTTCTAAGTCTTGCATAACTCTATGGGGAGAAATTTTGGATGCAGAAAGGATTTCAGGGAAACTGTGATAAGTATGTGGCCAAAATAACAAAGAGGAGTCTGGGTAAGTGCCCATGTGCAGATGTCGAGTTGTTCTGGAAACAAAGGATTATAGTGGTAGTAGAAAATGTCAAAGTAGGACTTTAAAGTAGTTCCTTGGCCACGTTTTATGGACCACACACAATTCTCAAGCATATGGGTTGGGACTCGTTGTGAAGCCGGTTACGGTGAAAGTTTCTGCCTGCACAAACACCTGGTACAGCATGTGCAACCTTAGACCCCAGTGTGTGTGATGGAAATGAACTTGAACTAGGCCCACTAAGCCAAATGAATGTCAATTCTTACAGACCAGAGACAATGTGGGGGAAGTATTCCCTTTGTGACGGCCAGCATGATGCCTCCCTCCTTGCCCTGTGGATTTGAGGAGTTCGGAGAGTGTTGGCTCTTGCCACCCTAGAGCCTCTGACAGGGTACATAATACCTAGAATTCAGAGCCTCAGTATTCTCTTACAATTATATGCTGTAGCTGTGTCCTAGGATTGGTTTATGTGATGTCTCCCTATGCCAGAAAACAAAAGCCTGGGAATTTCAGATTCAAGGATTTCAACTTCAACGCTCACTGGCATGTAAAACCCAAAATGTTCCAAACTAAACTCTACTCCTTTGCTTTAAAACTGCATTTCTTTCTATATTCTTTGTGTTGGTGCATTAGTAGCTGTACCATCCATCCAATACCAGGGCTAGAAATCAACGATTACTCTTGACTCCATCTCCCCTTTCCTCACCACTCATGTGGTTTTAACATTAATGTCTGCAGAGTTTGTTTCTTAGTACTCATCTTGTCCATCATTAATATCACTGATTCAGTTCATTCATTCATTCATCAGCTCTTGCCTGGACTATACAATGGTCTCAGGATCAAATGGGATACCAGCCTTGCCTCCCCACCCCCATCTGTCCCTTCACACTCACTGGAGTCAACAGTCTGAAACACAAATAGGACCTTGTCATGATTATTTCACCTTCTTAATGAGTTTTCATGACCCATGAGATAAAGTCCCAACACTTTGGCCCAGGATCTGTGACTCTTAGGATCTGGTTCAGGCTTAACCCTCTAAGAGCTACTACCTCAAACTTGTGCCCCAGCTTCGTATTATTAATTAATTGTACACGCCATTCTAACTTTTGTCACTAAGACTTCTCTCTTTCTTTCTATTTTTTTTTTCTCTCTTTCTTCCTCTTCTAAGAATATCGTTCCCTCCTCTACTCACACGGCTTCCAAGAAGCCCACCCTCATCAGCCCTCCCCACCCCAAACCCAGGTAGACAGCCCCATGGCTGCTTTCTTAAGACACTATAAATAGATATTCCCATTACTCCAGATACAAAATCATCTTTTAACTATATGATTAATGTGCCTGAATCTCCTTGTAGACTGAGCTCATTGTAGCCAGAAACCATGCCTTATGTTTTTAATCATGAACACCTAGGATAGAGCCAAGCAATTAGCAGATATGCACCATATGTTTATTTCACACATAAATTAATGAATATTACTGAATAATTTATCCAAGGCCAAAAGAAGAACTTAAACCTTATCCCTGTCTTCTTATTTAAAATTGCATTATTTTTATTGTACCTATTATCTTGTTTAAATATCAAGCTCTGCCTTGATTTTTGCCTTTAGAATTTGATCCTGTGTTAGCAATTCCCCTAGCCACTAATGAATATGAAAGAAAGGCACTTTCAAGAGTCCGCATATACACAAGCACATATGTGAACATGCAGCTGAGGAAATTGACCACTGATAGACTATCAATAAGGGGAATGATAAAAAAATGCATTTTTAAAAAATATATATATATATATTCCAGAGGTCAGTCTGTGAAGTAAGAACTAACAGTAAACAAAGTGGTAAAATTGCATGTAAGTATAAACACTAATTATCTCTATATGACAATAATGAAATAATGTCTAATTTGTGGGTTTAAAATGGCAAGAGCAGCACCGAGAGAACAATGGCTCAACTATGAGTTCTAAGAGCCTTTTATTATTAGTTACAGGATGTAGTATATTATTACCTTTAATAATGGTAATGTCAGACAAAATAGAGTTTAATACAAAAATACTGTGAAAAATAGAGAAGGTTATACTATAGTGAAAAATTATTCAAATCATAATTATCATTATGATAATTCTGAACAAGTATACACATAATAAAGAAGCCTCAAATATATAAAGCAAAATTGATGGAATTTGAGAAAGAAATTGTCAAACCAGTCATGACAGTGAAATATTTCAGCTCAACTTTTGTTAGGGAAAGTAGACAAAAACCTTAGTAAAAAATATGGAATTTTTGAAAATTAGGACAATAAACTTGTGTTAACATTTACATATACCTAGAGAATAAATATTCTTTTTAAGCACATAGGAAATATTTATCAAAATGCACTAAGCCTTAAGACAAGTCTAAAACATTTCAAAGAATTGGTATCAAAAACATATCAATTTCTCTAAAGAAAATCTAATTATGACAGAAGATGATAATAAAAAATAAATTTTAAAACACTCTTACTAATGCATCTATCAACAAGGAAATCATTTGGAAATTATAAAAGTAATTAGAACACTACATATCAAAATTGTAAGATGCAGCAACATTTCTAAAGTAAGTCAGAGCCTTATAGGATTACATTTTAAAAAATGAGAAAGATTTAAAATAAATAAGCTGAGTGTTTAGCTCAAGAAGTTAGAAAAAGAACAGAGTCAAATTAAATGAAGTAAAAAGAAGATAAATATAAAGAAGAAATAGATGAAACTGAGAAGAAATATGAATTGAGAGCATCAACAAAAGCGAAGGTTTGCTTTATAACAAAGCTAATAAGAGTCCAACCTTCTGGTAAAGGAAAAGAAAGAACACTAGTAATTAAAGAAGAAGAAGACTATAGATGCAGAAGAAATTAAAAAGGAATAATAAAATACTGTAAGTAGCTTTATGCCAATACTCTGAACAGCATTAAAAAGACAAATTCCTAGAAAAATATAACAACAAAATTGACTCCAGAAGAGATTAAAAATCTTTAATTATACCATAACTATTAACATGAAGACTATTAAAGTAATTGAAGTTAAAAACCTTTTCATGATGAAAGTACCTGACTCAGATGATTTTACAGGTGAGTTTCATCAATCCTTCAAGGAACAGATAATTGTAATCTTATACGAAGTCTCAGAGAAAAACAAAGAAGCAGTATTTCCCAACTCATTTTGTAGAGCTGATATTACCTTTATTATCAAAGCCAGTAAAGGGTGATCTCATTCACATACATGGATGGAAATTTTAGCAAACAGAATCCATAAGTGGTTAAATTATATGGAACATAAGAAATGGCCAAATTTGCTTATCCCAGGAGTGTAAAATGGTTTAACACATTAGTAAATCAATACATATAATTTAATAGGTTAGTAGATTTAAGAAGAAACAACATGCCGTATGGTCGTATGGTCATTTCAATAGATGCAGAAAGGACAGCTGATAAAATTGAATGTGCATCCTTAATCTTTTTAAAAACACCTTCATAAATAGGGATAGAGGGAACTTCTTCAACTTGATATAGGTAATCTATCTGTAGCAATTACATATTTAAATCATTTAAATATTTTTTATTATAGAATAAAATGTGAATACTAGAAAACACCCAAAATGTATATTTGAATTATTATTATTTTTTTTTAGTGGGCAAACATCCTTTTAACCATCACTGCTGTCAAGAAATAGAACTTTGCTAGCCATAATTGAAGCCCCACTATGGGTCTCCTTTTCATCACAACCCTGTTCTTACAAAGGTAACCCCCATGCATACTTTTTTTATCTCTCTACATCTTAGCTTTTTGTTACAGTTATAGTGTCCTAGGCACTTTAGTATTTCTTATGTTTAAAGAAAATATATGATATGCCATTGAAGTCTTTTAAAAAATCTTCAGGTCCCCCTCTTTCCTTCCTTTTCTTATAACTTATCAGTGGAAGAACCCAGGATATTTATGCTATGTAATTTCACAGGCTGGATTTTGCAGATTGCATCCTCATGCTGCACCTCAACATTTTCCTTATATTTTGCATTTCCTGCATATTGACATCTGGAAACTAGATCAGATTCAAGTTCAATCTCTTTGGCACAAAAGATTCTAGGGGTTTATGTTCTTTTACTGGGAGTCACATAATGTATGGTTTCTCTTTTTTGTGATGTTAACAGTCACAGATGTCTAATTCCTTTATTCATTAATTCATTGCAAGTTGAACAATAGAGCTATTCTACTTCCATCCTTTGTTTTTCTTTTGTTAGTTGAAGTACCTTTCCTAATGGTGAAGTGTGGGAATAATTTTTTTTGAACTAAGAAAAGATGAACAATTCCATGGCATTATTTCTATTCAACCTGGTCCCAGAGTCCTAGCCAAGGAAGTGGGATAAGGAAGAGAAATTAAGACATAAGGACTTCAAAGGAAGGTATCAAATTAGTGTCATTTGCAGATAATATAATTGTTCACTTAGAAAATTCAAAAGAATTCACAAACAAAAATAACAAGAGTTGATAATGGTTGTATATCAGGGTTCTCAGATCTGTTCCACAGGTCAATATTCTTATTTTTGTGCCAATCCCAAATTGATTTAATAAATATAGCTTTGTAGTATAGTTTGATATCTGGCATATTAATACCTCCCATTTTATTTTCATTGCCTAGAATTGCTTTTGATATGTGGGGTCTTCTCTGGTTCCAAACGAAGCATAAAATTACTTTTTCTATGTCTGTGAAGAATGATGTTGGGAGTTTAATAGGTATTGCATTGAATCTGTAGATAGGTTTGGGTAGTACAGACATTTTAACAATGTTGAGTCTGCCGACCCACGAGCATGGTATAGGTTTCCATCTGTTTATGTCCTCTGCTATTTACTCCCTCAGTGTTTCATAGTTCTCCCTGTAGAGGTCTTTTACCTCCTTAGTTAAGTATATTCCTAGGTACTTTATTGTATTTGTTGCTATTGTGAAGGGTATTGAGTATAGCCATCTAATCTTTGACAAAGCAGACAAAAACATACATTGGGGAAAAGAATCTCTATTCAATAAATGGTGCTGGGAAAATTGGATAGCCACCTGTAGAAAGCTGAAGCAGGACCCACACCTTTCACCTCTCACAAAAATCAACTCACACTGGATAACAGACTTAAACCTAAGGTATGAAACTATTAGAATTCTAGAGGAAAATGTTGGAAACACTCTCCTAGACATCGGCCTAAGCAAAGAATTTATGAAGAAGACCCCAAAGGCAATCACAGTAGCAACAAAAATACATAAATGGGACCTGATCAAACTAAAAAGCTTCTGTACAGCCAAAGAAACAGTCATGAAAGCAAACAGACAACCTACAGAATGGGAGAAAATTTTCACATTCTATACATCTGATAAGGGGCTGATAACTAGAATGTACTTAGAACTCATGAAAATCAGCAAGAAAAAATCAAACAACCCTATCAAAAAGTGGGCAAAGGGACATGAACAGAAGCTTTTCTAAAGAAGACAGAAGAATGGCCAACAAACATATGAAAAAATGCTTACCATCTCTAATCATCAGGGAAATGCAAATCAAAACTACAATGAAATATCCTTTATCTCCAGTAAGAATGGCCTTTATCCAAAAGTCCCAAAACAATAAATGTTGGTTTGGATGGGGAGAGATAGGAACACTCCTACACTGCTGGTGGGACTGCAAACTAGTTCAACCTCTGTGGAAAGTAATATGGAGATACCTTAAAGCGATACAAGTAAATCTACCATATGATCCAGCAATCCCTTTACTGGGCATCTACCCCAAAGATCCATTGACACTCTACAAAAAAGACACCTGCACTCGAATATTTATAGCAGCACAATTCACAATTGCAAAGCTGTGGAAACAACCCAAGTGCCCATCAATTCATGAGTGAATTAATAAAATGTGGTATATATATACCATGGAGTACTATTCAGCTCTAAGAAACAATGGTGATATAGCACATCCTGTATTTTCCTGGATAGAGCTGGAACCCATACTACTAAGTGAAGTATCCCAAGAATGGAAAAACAAGCACCACATATACTCACCAGCAAATTGGTATTAACTGATCAACACCTAAGTGGACACATAGTAATTACATTAATAGGGTATTGGGCAGGTGAGAGGGGGGAAGGGGGCGGGTATATACATACATAATGAGTGAGATGTACACCATCTGGGGGATGGTTACACTTGAAGCTCAGACTTGTGGGGGGAGGGGGGCAAGGGCATTATTTGAAACCTTAAAATTTATAGCCCTATAATATGCTGAAATAAAAAAAAGGCAGTTGATAAGGTGGTTGGCTCTAAAATAAAAATAAAAATTATTTTTATTGCTTATACCAATAATAAACCATTGGAGCATATAATTTTTAAAACTACCATTTAAAATTAAAATTAGATATCAACCGAAGATATGTCACATAGGGATAATTCTAACAAACATATATATTATGTCTGGGAAATTATAGAATTTTATTGAAATAATCAAAAATAAATAATGAGATAGAGAGTTATACTATGTTTTTAGATAGAAAAAGCCAGTATCAAAAATGTCAGTTTTACTCAATATTAATCTATAAATTTTCTCATTAAATCTAATCACATTTGCCATGGAATTTGGCAAACTAATCAAGACTAGGCAAATTTTTGAAGAAGAATTAAGTGGGAGGGTTTGCTTTTTCTGGTATCAAACCATAGTAATTAAGGTAGTAGAGTATTTTTGAAGGGACAGACAATTTGGCCAGTAGAACAAAATGAGATTTCAGAAATGGACCCACACTCATACAGAAAGATGATTTATGAGAAAGAAGGTATCCCATATTGTTGGGAAAGAGAATGGTTACTCAGTAAGTGTGCCGAGGCAGTTAATCATTGCACCAGTCAGGCTAGGCTGTGTTCTGCTGAGGAAACAAGCAACCCCCACATCTTAGTGGTTTAAATTAACAAAGTCTTAAGCAGACTCTATGTCCAATCTGCGTTGGTGGGAAGGGGAATGGATTGTGTTCTATGTGGATGTCACTCAGGGTCACACAGGTGGACTGTTTTTGACACTAACATCTAAACATAGCCTTCAGTCTTCTCCATGCAGTGGGAAAAGGAGCTTGGTGAGTGGAACACTGGCAATTATGCTCCTCCTTCCAGAAGGAACCCACATAACTTTGCTTTAGTTTGCTATTGTGTAGGGAAGTGTTTCTTAAACAAGAAGCAAATAGAAGTAACTTTACGAGAGAAAAGAATTTCTGTTTATTAACAGATATCGAAAAGAAAATGAAAAAAATATAAGACACAACTTTGAAGATTTCATATATAACAAAAGATTAATATCTAGAATATATTTTTAAAACTCTATACGCATTAGTAAGAAAAATGATGAAATCAAAAATTTTCATTCACAGATCCCATAGAGACAGGGACAAATACAAGATACAATCTTCAAGATTTGCTATGCAACAAAAAGTTAAAATCCAGAATATATTAAGAAACAAATGCACCCCAGCTCATGACATTAATTGTTGTGTTCTAGAATTTGTGAATGTTCAAATTTACCGGATAATATCAAATTGTTTGCCAAGTATTTTATAATTAAGCTTCGTAACTTATATCAGCACTTTGTGCTAAACATTATGTTTACCATACATCACATGGTAAAAAGATATCAAAAATAATAAAGCTTAAAACTTACAAACAAAATAAGAGAATGGGCTGTTGAGCGTGGTGATCAGAGACATACGAAAGGCTTTATGTCAGGGATGGCAAAGAGGGTTGGGATTTCCTACTGAGAGGGACTCTGGTCTGAACTGGTTGCAGGGGAAGATGCTATGCTTGGCTGGTGATGTCTGCATGGGCATGGACAGGAGAGTGACAGACATATGGAGCAAAAAATCGATCATTCCTGTCCTGAGTGATTTACTCCAGTGGAATGGGGCTTTGCCTTCATTGAGGACCCGAGGAGGGCTTGGGCACATTGAAGACACAGAGCCGTGGGTTTTACCTTCCTTCATACTCAGGGCCCTGCAGGGCTGGACTGAAGCCTGCACTCTGGCAGTGGTTTGTCTGCCCAGGGAGTAGGATTCACGGACGTATTACTCACAAGCAAACATTTCCCATGAGAAATGGAAGTTCAGGACCATGCACTCATCTTCATTTGAACCTTTCTCTGCAAAAGCCTGGGATGCACAGACTTCAATACCCTGGCCTCAGATCCCTAGGTTTGCAGATTCTTGCCAGCTTCTTTCAGGGAAAATAAGGAAAGAAAAAAGGAAGGAAGAGGAGAGAGAAAAGGAAGGGCAAGAAAGGGGCAAGGGTGTCAGATACGGCAAGAGAAGAAAAGGAAAGGAGGGGATCTTGAAATTAAAACAAAACAAAACAAAACTGACCTGGGAGAAGGGTGAAGGGAGGGAGAGCATGCAGAGGAATTATCGATTAGGTCCCTTGGGGTGACATATATCAGCCCTTGATTAGGTGTGAAAAGTTGACAGGCCTGAAATGCTTACAACTAATTAATGGCTGTGAGTTGCTTTGAAATCCTAGGATGAAAGCAAAAGGCTCTGTCTAAAAGAACCGATGGCATCCATGGTTTAAACCCTTCACTGTTCCCGTGGACTCTCCACGCTGAACAGAAGAGCCTCCTCTGCCCTTATCCTGTGGCTCTGTGGTTAGCAGGTCACTCCTAAAGGTGGCAGTTGCTTTTGTCTTCTGTCCTCATGCCTGCATGATCTCTCGGACTCCTGCTTCACTGAAGGAGCTGGGAGTCCTTAGCAGGGCAGAGACATTGATACCCAAGCATCAGGTCTCAGTCCATTAAGGATTTGTCTAATTTTTCTGTTTTCAATTTATTGTTTTTAGTTGTCATTGTTTCCTACTCCTAGATTCTCCCCTGTTCCACTTGGAAGACTATCTATTTCAGCCAGCGTAACTCGGCTCCCTGGCACTCCAGCGGTGGGAGGGGTGGGGTGCTGCCAATCTACTGCCAGGTTAATGGCCTGTGATCGCATTTTCCAGACAGCTTTTCCAGACCAATGGCTTGACTCCCTCTCCCCAGTTCAGTGGCAGAGTGGGCAGTGCTGCTTTCCCTACAAACCAGTGAACACGGGTGTCCAGGACCCAGCCAGGACCTTCATTTTCCTCTTCTTGTGGATTGAGACCCACCCAAATAGCTGCAGAACAGTGGAGGGGTGTTTGCTTTTTTTCAGAGCTTTCCTTTTTGCTTTTGTACAGGCCAATCTGAAAACAGCATCCTCAGGGGAATTCAGAAGTGAATTGATCTGCAGTTGAGGCGACCCAAGGCAGTAGATTCGCTGTGACTTTCCAAAGAGAATCAGAAGTGTAGCTGCTTTTAGAAAGGGCACACATAAGGCAGGGAAATGCAGGTGTGGGCAACAGGATTAAAGGGAATCTTTTGCATGGGTCCCTGAACTGAAGTGAGAGAAGCCCACCCACATCTGGGGAAAACCATACACAGCTGTATGGCTTTGCTCACAGCCAGGGAAATGTACATGTCTCTGTGTAGCACTGCATGTACTTGCTGAAACTTCAACACAGTTGCAGAAACTTCTGTAGATCTGGAGGACCGTGAGCACAGCTGGGTAATCTTTGTATGCAAGAGCAGAAACACACAGGTACTCTGCAAAGATAAACCAAGTGCTGCTCAACAAAGGTTAAGAGATGATTTTTCACAAATGACTGGAATAAGGCACATGCTTGTTTCACTGCCTGTGCAGATTGTGAAAGAACCTGACACTTCTACATTGTATTATAGAATTCAGGACAGAAGCTCTCCAACTTTCTTGGGCAGCAGTACAACCTGAGAAGGGTGTTAAAAATACAGGTGCTGGGATATCAACATGAACTACTGACTCAGACGTTTAGCATCGGGATCTGGAGAGGTGCATTTATAAGGCAATTCTTTAAGAAGTGCAAATGTACAACAAAGGTTGAGAAACCACGATTTAGGGAATGGTGTTGGTTTTGAGGATGGTACCTTCGTCTGTTTTCTCCAAGTGATTTTGAACTTGCTAAAAGGATCATGATGTTAAAGACAGAGAGAGATCAGTGTAGAGATGACATCTCTGATGACCCTACAGTTTGTTGTAGGGGCATCAGATTCCCTGATCTCCTCTGCTTATCTCCCCATGCCCTCTCCCTGGGAAACCATGTTCTAGAGGGTATAACAAAATGAACCTCACATCCAATGTTTCTATAACCAGATTATATGGTTGCTCTAAGCATTTATTTCTCCCATTAGACGTGGAACTTGCAACGTCACTGGTTGTGGGAACTGTGCTCTCCTCACCCCTGTCTCCATAATGCTCGGCCAACAACTTATTGGTTTAAATAGTCTGACTAGAGTGGTTTAAATAAAGAGAATAATATCAGCCCGGTGCGGTGGCTCATGCCTGTAACCCTAGCACTCCGGAAGGCCAAGGCAGGTGGGAAGATCACTTGAGCCCAGGAGTTTGACGTTGCTGTGAGCTAGGCTGATGTCACTGCACTCTAGCCTGGGCGACAGAGCAAGACTCTGTCTTAAAAAAAAAGAAAAAAAAAGAGAAAAAGAAAAGAATAATATTGGTGGAATAGCCCACACTACTCCTTTTTGCAGAAATTATTTAACTTCACTCTTACAACATCCTTTGAAAATCTGTATTATTATTTCCATTTTATTTGAAAGAAAGTTTAGCTGTAAAGTTGTTAGTCAACGTTCTCATTATCTTTCAAGAGATATATCTGGGGTTCGATTCCAGGTCTGCTCCATGTCAATATCCACAATTGCCCAGCATTAACTCTTCAACAGTCACTGACACTTAAATAATAAAAAAAAAAATCATTGCTGTTTGTCTCTTTTTCATTAAGAAAGAAAAAAAAGGGAAGCAAGTTCAGTTTAACCTTTCTCTAAAGCTTCCCCAGCATCTCAGGAGTGAGCTTCAGGTGTCATGGTGGGGAGAAACTGATCAACAAAAATAAGCATTTAACTTCCCAACGCGTCATGTCATTTCATGTCATACTCTACTAACAGGGTGCCCCTATTCTGGGAATCAAAGATTTACAAAAATGAATATATAATTTATAAAAATTGAGTTTACAGTAACATCTAGCATTTGTTACCTTCCCAAAGTGCTTTTGCATACAGACTCTCATTGAGAGCACCCACTAAAAGGATTCAGATAATTCAGTTTGCCAATGCAACAGCGAAGCAGTGATTTTGTAAATATTCAAATATGCTCAAGTTTCTGAAAAGAGAAAGGGTGACATACTTACTCCTTGACTTGTAATTTTATCACTGGGAGCCTTCTATGTACTGGCGCTGTAATTTCCATGAGTTACCCTGTTTAATCTTTGCAACAACTTGGTGACACAGGTATCATTATCTAACCCTCAGGTCACCACCACTGTGAGGTGTCAAACCTTAATTAGATTCTACTCAGAGCTTCTAGGAAAACACACTTTACTAAACAGGCAGCGACCCCCATTGCTCCCCATTAACATCTACAGAAACCTTACAAGCATAGTCAAGACAGAGTCATAAACCAAGATTTAAATAAGAGAGGAAAACACAAAGCTGGCTATAAATTCAGGGTCTTGTAAAATATCTGTTTTTGCTGGGTGAGTGGGTATGGTCATAGAACTCACAGACAAGGGGATGGAAATGAATGCTGGGCATCTTGTGTTCTAGGAGAGAAAATATGGCTCAGAGAGGTTGGTTGAGGTACCTAAGGTCCACAAGGGTCTAAATTGGAAAATTTGAGACTGATGCTTTGAGTTTCACATGGACTTCAAGATGCATTCCCCTAAACAACATCTTCCTCGTGGTGATGGATTTTTAATATATCAGGGTGCTAAATCTAAGTAAATTGGACTTTGAGAAAATCTCTTCCAGAAAAGGGCTCTTAGAAATTATATTAAGGGAGTAGTGCAAGGGAGGAAAACTTGCTGCCTTCATGCATGACTCAAAGAAAAGGGACAATTTCCAGAAGGTAAGAGAACAACAGCAAAGTTGTCACTAGGCAGGTCAATCCATAAGCAGCAGAGAGAGTAAAGAGAAAAGAGAAAAACATGTATTGACATTGTATTCATATCTCATTGCTGACATAACAAACTGCTAGGGGCATAACACAACTTAATAGACAAAGTTTTATAGGGTAGAAGTCTGGCATTGAGCTGAAATAAAGTTGTCAACATGGCTACATTCCTTTTACAAGCTCTAGGGGTGAATCTCTTTGCTTGCCTTTTGCTAGAAGTTGCCTACATCCCTTGGCTTGTGGCCGCTTCCTCAGTCTTTGAAGCCAAAAACAGTGCATCTCTCTTTGAAGGCAGCCAGGAAAACTCTCTGTCTTTAGAGACTCGTGTGATTAGATTGGGCCCACCTGGCTAATCCAGGATAATCCACCATCTCAAGATTCTTAATCACATCTGAGATGACATCCTTGTCATGTAAGGGGACAGGGATTAGGGTGTGGACATCTTTGAGGATCCATTATTTTGCCTACCACTTACGTAACAGGACTTAGAAAAGATGGAAAACAGCGAGAGCAGGACCAGTTTGACCTTGTAGAAGTGCACTGAATAGTAGTACGGGAAGATGGAGGGCCATGAGGGAGGACAAGATAGAAAGATACATTTATTAAAAAGCAGAATAGGCCAAAGTAGGGGGAGATCCATTCTATTTGTGAGACCTGAGCTTAAACAAATTTTGAAGCCCTCTGAAAAAGAGAATGCAACATTATTAATAATATTTGCTAAAATCCCTCAAAGGGCCTGGGAAGGGGCCACTACACATGAGGGTCCCTGAAACTTAAGTCTCATGACAATAAAACCACCTTTGAGCCAGGGGCTGTAGTAGGCACAATGCAGTCACCCCCTGAACAAGTCTGGGAAAGCAGGCAAGGCTTGATTTAGAAAATCTGGGAAGTGCTGAGGCAGGAATCCAGAGCCAGGCTGGGTGATTCTGCATCACACACACCACGCTCGCTCCCGCTGCTAAAAATCGAATGCTAGAGATCTGCAACCTGGCGCTGAGCTGAGCTACTTATGCAGTGTGCAAGCCAAGTAATAATTTTCTCTGGGCCTTTCTGAATTTTACAATTGTCTTGGAACAAATATCCAAGCAGCAAATTCCCTAACGCAGAGGTGGGACGAGGCAGAGGCCCAGAACTCAGCTGGGGAAGTGGGAAGACAACACTCCAATAACAAACACAAGGCCAAAGCCAGCCGGAGCTAGCAGGAAGAGAAGATGTCAGTGCAACTTGAGCAGTCCAGACCACGCCTATTGGCCTTTTCTTGTTGACTGAGGGTCTTTCTTGAAGATTCCTCCTTCTGTCTCCATCTTCTCCTACCCATCACAAGGCCCATGAGTTCATGGTGCTTTTGTATATTTCCATTCTGAAGCAGTGAAATTTCAATGGAACCTGATACATAGTTAACTTAAAAAAAAAAAAAAAAACCCAAAAAACTAAATCTCAACCTGACGTTGAACTTGGCCTTGTTGCCAAGTCTTACGCCAATTCTGACCTTTGCCCTTTACTTTGATCTTTACCCATGTTCCTGAAACAGAATTAGGCTCCAGGACCAGGCAGAAGGGAAGAAGCATGGATGAAGTTTATAGATGTAGTTTTTTAATTAATTTATTTTATTGAACCTAATATAGCCATAATATTATCATTTCAACACGCCATTGATATGATCATTGAGGTTTTTTACATTCTCTTTTTAGTGCTAAATCATAGAAATCTGTATGAATTTTACACTTATATCATATCTCAGGATTAACCATATTTCAAGTGCCCAATCATCACACGTGGTTGGTGGCTCTTGTATTGAACAGCACAGATTTAGAGACTTGATCAGATTCAGGTTTTTTGTTTCTTGTGTGGTGTGCTTTTTCTGTTGTTGTTGTTCAGTAATTAGAGAATTCCTGGTTGTTTCTTTTTGGTGGTTTTGGCAGCCATTGATGATCAGTGTTTAGATCCATTAATTCATTAGGGCTTGCAAAAGTGGTGCTATTTTATCATCCTGCCCTCATTTGTTATCTGTAAAACTACTCTAAAGGGATACTTCCCATCCCCAACTATTTAGTTACCTAAACGAACAGTTCCTATAGAAAAGGCAGAATAGTGTTCAATGTTTTTCCTGGATTTGCCAGTTTTCAAAATGCAGGAGCAATCTTTGCAGCTCTTCTAGATGTGTGGGGTGCTTGTGGGGGTTGGAGTGCAGCCGAGGAAGAAGGTGGCAGTCAGGGGTGACCAGAGGCTCAGTAAGGATGGGCTGGGGGTAGCATGAGATAAAGACTCAGCTACGGTTCAGGGCTACGTGCAGCATGGTTCTAAGAGAATGAGTCCACAATGTCAGGATTAAAGATGAGGAGAAAATACTGTACATCTGCCACGGTTGAAGGAATCAGGTGTGTTCTCCATCCCACCCCACAAAAGACAGAGTTTGTCATCTTCCACTTCCAAGTACACAACTGGCAGGAAGGAAATGGTCTTTGTGCTTTAGGCTTACTTGGCAAGACTGTTCTGGACTCTCACAGAAGGACAGAGTCTAGAAGCTAGTGTTTTGAGCTGAGGATGGGGGCAACCGTGGCTTTGGTTTAAAAGGTTGGCATGTGAATTAGGGAAATTTGGTAAAGGTGGGGCTTCCATGGGAGCTGGAAATCCATAGCCTAATTGCACATGGTGCCCTGGACTGGGGGTTGCAATGGGATGCAGGGTAAGCCAGACAGTAAGACCCACAGCCTTGGGAGAAGTGGCCCAAACCTCTGTGTTGGGCCTGTGGTCAGGGGAGGACCCCATGAGGGGCCAATGGCCATTAGATGGCAGAGAATTCAGGTACAGTAACCACCCCATGAAGCAGGAGACTGAGGTTAACCATAGTATACAGCTTGGGTTAAGGATAAACCCTTCTCCCTTTTCCTAGATAAATTCTAAGTGCTAGGATTTCTATTTTCTATGGTTATTAAGAGTATAGATTTTAGAACATGTTCTCATTCTAGAACAAGAGAAGCTGGGTTCACATGCCAGCGTCTCTGTTTACTCCATGAACTTGGGCTGAAGGTCTCTGTGCCTCAATATCTTCAGCTAAAAACCTGAATAAAAATAATAGTACTTAATTCAGAGCTGTTGTGATAAATGTGAGTCTGTAAAGATAAAACACTTAGGATAGTATCTGAAACACAGCAAGTGCCATGTGCTTGCTTTATTTAGTTAATTATAATACAATGATAATAATAATTATTACTTCATGACCTTGGGGAGATGAAAGGGTCACTGAGTATAACAGAGGCTGATTTTTCTTTTAACCATATTGGAATCAGATTTAATTTAAATTGAGAAAGAAAATAAATGTAATGCTTTTTTGTGCCTGGCAGCTGTGGATTAACTTCATGGCCCTACAACACATTACCTAGCAATATAACACCATTTTATATATTTTGCTTTCACATCAAAACTGCTGAATTAAAACTGCTCCTTCAAAACACTTTGAGCCATGCACCAAAATGTCTCAGCGCATCTTAAAGGGGACGATCATCATCGGTGTGGCAGTGCAGGGTACACCCCTGATGTTCCAAAAATATCTGTCAAAGAAGAGTATTTTGGAGGGGGCTGCTGAGGTTGGGGATAGAGAGAGAGAGAGTGGGAGGATTTTGTGTGTAAAAATATGGAAGGAGTAAGTGTGCAGCTTATAGAATGTAAAAAAAACAAAAAATCATGCAATTCTTTTAGGAATAGCTTCAAGCGCAGGAAGGATGCAGTGGAAGGGTGGATGAGGAGCGACCTCCAGGTTTTCCATCATGGAGTTGAAAAGCAAAACTGTCAGATGCAGAAATCAGGGCTCAGGAAGGGGCTCCCGGTCACGGGGCTGTGCTCCTCTGTAACGTGGCTTCACAGCTGACTTTTACGAGATCTTTGGAGGATTCCATTTTGACACTCGTTTTTAATAATATCTGGGTAAAAGGGTAAAGGACCAAGACAGTGCCACCAGGGGTTATTAACAGTGATATTTAGAAAGGACAGAAGGAAGGTCTTGACAAATGGAGGCAGAGGCCCTGCTTCACAAAGATGATGTTTCCCCCCTGGGGGTTCTGCAGGAAGACGAGAGAGGGAGGGAGAAAGTGGGGTGTAGACAGCATTGACCCCATATCCCCTGCCATTCCTTTGCAGCCTCGCCTTGCCTCAGCTGCAGCCAGTCCTGCTCAGAGCTGAGTGTCTAATCCACAGGCTCAGCTTCCTTGTATTTGGGGCTTGGAAGTAACACATGGTAATCGATCCAGTTTTGGGTGCATCTAAGGCATTACTGGTAGACAAAAGTCCTACTGGTTAAGTCCATAGGGCTGGGAACCTGCCCCGGTGTTCCTGTCTAGTGCTGTAGTCTTTAGTTATGCCTAGAACTTTGTAGGGATCCTGCCACTTCACCTAGTCTTGCTCATATTCATAGATGACCCTAATTTCCAACATTCTTGGCCACTGACTTTAATTCTGCTGGGAATACAATACTCACCTATAACCAAATGCCACTATCTAGTGGGCCTTGATAGCATGCCTTTGTTTATATAAACCTGCCAAGACCTCAAGGAGATGCTTTTTCTAACCACTGACTTAACTGAAATAGCTATAGGAGGTGCTCTCTGGCTGAATGGTTCTGCCCTGGCCCTTGTATCGTGTTACCTGCCCACTTTCCCCTTCAGATATGACATTTACTCATTATCTCCTACTCTGGACTTGAAAAATTTGACCTTCATTTGCTTCCTGATCTTTCTAAGACCCAAGATGCAAACGTAGTTTTTCTTTCTCCCATGCTCCACAGTGCAAGGGTCCTAAGAGCACTCTGTACTCCTTGCCTCTGACCCTTTCCCAATGACCAGGGAAGGATGTGGCAGCCAATGGGTGTTTGGTGAGCGAATGAATGAATGAATAGGTTATGGAGGTTAGGGGAGTTGATGGAAAATCCATTTAGTTAACAGGTAAAAAAAAAAAAAAAAGACAAAGAAGGCTATACCAAAAATTTTAAAAAACAAACAAAAAAGGAAAACATTTTAACGGACAGATGGACAGAAATCCCATAATTTAAATTCTTCCCAGACTTTAATTGTGTATAGGGTTTGAATTGTGCTCTCTGCTATATCAAGCCCCTAGAAATTATGAAAAAATAAAACAATGATTTAGAAATCTTGGTCATACCTCCTGAGGAATGGAGAACACATAAGAGACCAGCCCCTGGAATCACAGCCCGTCACCCAAGTCCTCCCGCTTTGCCTCCAAACTCATGGTCCAAAATTCACTATGTCCTTTGTGAGAACTTGTTAGTTCTTGCTTTCCAAGGACTCCTCTCCTCTCCTCCTCTCTCTTCTCCTGTCCTTTCCCATACCTCTCCTCCTCTCTCTTCTCCTTTCCTTTCCCACGCCTCTATGCTCTATGGGTAGATAAGAGCTTTGAAGAAAAATGCAGTGAGCTATGAAAGGACATTCGGGGAACCTTGGCCTTGCCTAGAAAAGAAAATTGAGCTACAAAGTGGAAGGGGCGGTCAGCCATAGGGAGACAGTGTCCCTGAGAGCTTTAGGAAGATGGAGAGGTAGGGTCAAGGGTCCTGGGTTGGGAAGGAGCGTGACAGGGGGTCTGAGTGCAGAGAGTGAGGGAGGGGTGTGTGGGTGGAGGTGAGAGGCATTTGTAGAACCTTTAACCCCTATCCATGGGGGGATTTTAAGCAAGGAGGAGAGGATGCAAGCATTTCCAGGATTAAAATCGGGAGTATAAAAGCTCACTTGCTGCTGTTTAGAAAACAGATTGGACAGGGCAATGTGCAGTTAGAGAGAAGGATGTGTGGTTGCCCAGGCCAGGGATGACTGAGATTGGTAGCTGCGGAGATGCAGATCAATGAATGAATTGAGGGAGTATTTAGGAGGTTAAATGGACAGTACAGGCAGCGAAAAAATGTTCTGAGGTTGTAGAGTGGAGGCTGTTGGAGAAGATGGAGAGGTGGGACCAGAGGGGAGGACAGGGTATGACCTCAGAGTATCTCACATGTCATGCTATGAAGTCTGAACTTTATCCTGTAGGCAACAGGGAGCCATTGAAAGGTTTTAAGCCTGGGGATGATTTGCATATTGGAAAGGTCACTCTGACAAGGTACAGAGGACGGAGAGGGAGAAAGTGGAGCCAGGAAGACCCGCTAGGAGTGGGTGGTAGTTGTCTTAAGTGTGGAATGACGAGTGTCTGAATTAAGGCAGGAGCACAGGAGTTGGAAGGAAGGGGCTATATACAGTGACATTAAAAAGCGGGAACCTCATTACCTGGGAGAGTGGCTGTGATACCACGTGGTATGATGGGGAACCCAGAGAAGGGGGGTTGATGAGGAAGAAATTCATTCATTCAGAAAGTTATGGACAAGGCACTGTGCTAGCCTGGAAGAACACACATTACATAAGAAAGATGCAGCCCGAGTTCTTCTGGAACTCACAGTCCGGGGGAGGAGCCGGCAATTAAGTAAGCAAATATTAATCCATTCGCTAATCATGATGTAGAAGTTTTATGAAAGAAAGTAGTAAACATGTAATAAAGATAACAGGGTGGAGAAGTAAGTGGCCTATTTCGGAGAGGGTGGTTGGAAACCTCTCGGAGGAGGTGCTATTTAAGATAATACCTGTTGAATGACAGATGACTAGGGAAAGGACATTGCAGGCAGAGAGAACAGCGAACACAAAGGCACTGAAGCTGGCAAGTGCTTGGCTTGTTTGAGAAGCGGGGAGAACCTCGTGGCTGCAGAGGATTGAGTGAGGGGGAGTACATGAGAGGTGAGCAGGGGGAGACCACTCAAGGCTGCGTCAACCGCAGCGCGGTTTGGAGAGATAGCAAGGTATCATGCGCAGCTGCGGAGCCAGCCGATGAGAATCACTTGTCTCGTACCTAACCAGCTTCAGTAATTACTTTTATTGGACAATCCTCAGCAGGCATTTGAGTCCGAGACCCCTGATAAAAGATAATGAGCATTATAAATACCATCGTGAGTAGGTATTTAGGGATTTACTGATGAGGAAACCTGAGTTTAGAGGCTGGGAATTCAGGAGGGCAGAGTCACTGGAAATCCGAGGAGTAACAGCAGGCATTTACTCTCTGAGGCAGAAGCCTGTGCCCAGGGATCTAGGACGCTGGAGTTTGAGTTGTACCAGCTGGATGTGGTGATTGCTCACCTATGTATCCTTTCGGTCCCTTGATAGGGCCAAGCTGAATTGTAGATTCTGGGTTGCTCTCAATAAAAAGAAAGAGTAAAATGCTTCTGTTGGTGTCAGTGGTTTACATCCAGAAGTAGACATCAAGGCAGAGGCTGGGTGGTAAAATATTTCTTAGAGATCCAGAGGGAAAAGTCAAACGGCTCTGAGGACTTGACAAAGCCACAGCCAACCAAGCAGAGAGCTCTAGAGTGAGGATTGTCTAGAAGAGTGAATCACATTGGACCCCAAGGATCAAGCCAATGTTTTTCAGCCTTGCTCAGTCACTGGCTGTGGCTGCCCTGGTAAAGTGGCTTGTCCAGCCAAGGCAGACTCTGCAGAAGCTGACAGCTAGCAGCTGTCCACTGACTGGATTCTCTGCAGCTGGACAGCAATCTTCCCCTGAAGAAGTATCTGGGTGGGGCACCTTTGTGTGTACAGCGAGCGTCAAAGAAGTGGATGATCGCAGACTTTATATAAGTCTTAGTAAGCTCTCTGAGCAATGCCTTCATTCATAAAATGGAGTATTGTGAAAACTAAATATATGTGAAAAATCTCTGGCTGGTCCTTGTTCCTGTTAGAAAAGCAATGGGTTTTAGATAATTGAAACCACCTTGAATCCAGTGTCATCAGATGTAAAAATGAATTCCAGTGCAAAGTCTAATATTAACCCTCCCACATTCCTAGTCAAATACTACAAAAGCATTCTTCCACTTGCAGGGAAAGAGTGCAGCTCAACAAGGACAAGGCTTCTGAGCTCCTTGGTGCTCTGGAAGCCTTCAGGTCCATGAAGGAGATGGAGGAGAAAGGGAAAGATAGGAGCTTTTCTTTTGTAGGTACACAAAGTGCTTTCCAAGAAAATGGCTCAGTAGCCAGAGAAGATATGCTGCTGAATGCTACAGTAGGTGATGGGGTTCCAAAGTTAACAAAGATACTGAGCAATACTCTTCAAGTTGGCCAAAAGTCAGCCTTCTCAACCTGGAGCAAAGACTCATGATTGGAGTCCCATGAAACCCATCTTCCACTTCGCTATTTTCATTTTACCCTTTGTTAATTTTTTCTTGCTGGACTTACTGTTTGAATGGGAAATGTCTATACGGAGAGAAGTCACCGGGAACACACTTATAAATTCCACACAGTCAGGGCTAGTCGGCCCCACGTTCCCGTTGTCCTGGGCACAGTTCGGATCCACACTGCATTGGTTTCTCTGCCTCTTCAACTCCCCTTGTTTCAGCCTGATCCTTCTGCAGGGCGGGTGTCTGGCGATCAGAATGGAGTCGGTAGAAATGAACTATGAGTGGGACAGTGTGGGCATGCCTATGGTGACAGTGGGAGGGGGTGAGTACTAAGGATGTGGGTACTGTATGAAGGGACACAGTGCTGGGGGAATAGTTACTGATATTTCTTAAAAAACGGATGGGCAGAAGATGGTCTTTGGAAATGCTGGACACTTCCAGACTCTTGTTAAAGGAATCTATCTTGTTTTTCTTTTCTGCTCACATCCTTCAAGTACAGGGCATGAGACGGCAATTATTCCTACTCTACAGCTGTTGCAGAGGAGTGATTGATATGAGTGACATCTGAACAATGATTTTTATTTAAATTTTTTCCTCAGTAAACATATTCAGAGTACTTATCAGCAAACTTTTAAAGTTGAAAAAAATTTTTTTGAGTTTAAAAACTTAGAGAGAACACAAACTTCAAAGAAAGAAGACAACAGCTGCAGAAGAAGGCAAAATGGTTCCTTTGGATATTGCCATTACTGTTTGTTTGTTTTGTGTACATTCTATATTTATCCAATATTTTCTAAGGAGAAAAATTAAAAAAATAGAAAATGATATATTTTTTTTACAAAGGAGTGCAGTATTAAAGAAGATGATAAACATAAATAACCTCTTAGAAAATATTTGAGTGCAATGTTCCTAGAGTTCACAGCTTAACCTGTGCATGCCATAGCAGGAGGATGACATGAGAAAGTTGGGTGGGTAATGAAAGCATCCCTCAACTCTGGTCTTCACTCTTCCTCTGAGACCCAATAAGGACCTAGAAGACTCTTGAGTGGAAGTTTAAGAGTAGACTTGGTTTCTTGCCCCACTGACAGCCTGCTCAGAGTGCAGGTCATGTTTCTCCTTGGCCTCCCATCTGTAAAATGGGTATATTGGGCTGTGGGGACCATAAATTCCTTTTAGAGCTGTTCTTTGTGATTTTATGAGGCAAGATGAGTCTTTGAGGATATTTTGGAGAAAGATATACATAGAGGAAAGAGAACGGATTTTGGAGCAAAGAGAATAGTACTTGGTTAGAACCTTACTTCTATTTCTCACTAAATGAATAACTAGTCTTAAGCTCTTGGATCCCCAACTCCCTCATCTTTAAATCAAAACTACTTGAGAGAGTTGTCCATAAAATGCTACATATAAAGCATTTGGCACAGTGCCTGCAACATAATGTAATAGTCACTTGATAAATGCTAGCCATGCCAAAAAGGGCAGGCACTGCACTATTTTTTTTTTCACTATTCCTACAACACCTCCAAATAACCCAAATAACAGCAATTTTTTTCTTTCTCCATTTCTCTCTTTGTCTCCTCTCTCTTTCTGAATTCTCATTGCTTTACACTTTCTATTTTAAAAACCTAGATGTTATATGTTCCATTTTTTTTCTCATGTGATGCAATATTTCTGTGGAAGCAGAAAATCATGCATGTTGTTCTCAGACATTATTGCAAGCTAAGGTGGACTTGATAAAAAGAAAGGTAGGCAGAACAATAGATAGATAAAAGGTAAGAAGACATTGGAAACTAACAATACCCAAAGAGATGGGAAATGCCATGTGCTAGAATAGCCAGTGATAAAAATGTGAAGCCTTCTTCAAAGTACATGGCATAGGCAATCTCCCACTCTGCTTTTGCTTTGTGTGGTCTTCCTTCAACACAACAGAGACCAGCTGAGAGCAAAAAAGCAGAGGGCGTAATTCCAGAAGGCATAGAAAGTGAAAGGACTGTGCTTGGGATAATTGAATTCAGAACAGTCCAACAACAGGCTTCTCACTTGCAGCAACTGAAGCCCCCACTATAACGTCAGACCAACAGAGTGCTCACTTTTGCAACAAGGGCACATAGAGGTTCAGAGTGAGTCCTGCTGCCTCTGGCCTGGATGCTGACATGTGGGTTCATCTGAGTCCTTTTCTCTCACACTATTATTATTCTGATCTAAATCCTACAGTTGGACCTTCAGATATGTTTCCTGGTCAGCATTCTGTTTTCCTTCTGAGATTCTGAGGCCAGATTTACTTAACCACTCCCTGATTTTCTGCCTGGTTCTTTATAACCTCCCTTCCAGAGAGAGTCTGCACAAGTTTCTTTTACCTGGAGCCATAGAATGAGACCCTGGCATCATGGACCTGTCTTCTGGTTCTACTGAGATATTTCCCAGCTAGCTGTCTACCTAGATCCTCGCCGCCTTTCCTGTTCTGCAGATTTGACCTTCTATTTTGGTTCAGGCCAATCTAAACCAAGCCTGAGTTTATTATACTCTTTTTACTTGATACATAATAAACTATTGTCTATGTCCATCTGCAAAAGAAGGTTCTTCAATGTTCCAGAGAGGCATCATGTCATGATGGAGATGGGATGGGACAAGAAAGTCTAGGTTTCAATACCAACACAAATATTAATAAGGAGTATGATTTATTCACCTCTACATAAAATATGTGCATATGAGCTTCACTACATCCTTATATCTTCACTGTGTATTAATCATTTTATTTTTGCTAGTTTAATTTTTCCTCATTCATGGCAATCAAGACTGAGCATTTTAAAATATTTCTTTTAAAATAGCATAACCTATTGAATGACTTTTCTGTTCAAACTTTTTCTCTTGCCTCTTGGGTCTGAAATTGTCATTTAGATCAGCTTCTCATGGTGCAGTAATTGTACCTGGTGTTTAAAATGTGAGCCATGTGATATAAAGCCTATTTCAAGTTCTGAAACCTTATAGGCAGAATGCATTCTCCTTGAGGTTAAGTCAGCACTATGAAAGTGTTTCTCTCTCTAAGAATCTTGGGCTCATGTTGGGAAGAGAACTACAACATAAATGGAAGTATTTTTTTTTCCTCTGTTAAATGGAAAAATTTGTCACCAACCTGAAAAGCTTGACCTCTCACCCTTCACTCATACCAGGTTAAACAATTTCAGGGGTTTCCATAACAAGTTCGGCTCATGTATCACATGATGTCAAGATCCCAAGGTCCACTGATCACTTTCTTTTACATCATCATCAATCATTTTATGTTTTAATGCATTCTCTGATGAAATAAGTGATTACTTGCCTCAATATTTCTTCTGACTTATATAAACATTTTATTACTCACCTTTAGTTTGTGGGGTTGGCAATTTAGTTTGTGTGTATGTGTATAGGATGATTCTTGGCGTAGATTGATTAAGGGATAATTCAATACTTTGTATTAAGAATATATAGTAAAGTGCATGGTGCTTTGTGTTCAAACCCCATATTTGTACTTTACCAGTTGTGTGACTTGAAGCAAGTAGAAAAATCTTCTGGCCAATTTTTCATCTGTAATTTGGGGATATTGATATTTGCCTCATAGATTTTTTTGTTAGCATAAATGAGCGAATGCATACAAAAAGCCTAGCACAATGTCTAGCACACATTCAATAATGTGATATTTTTCTTATCCTCTACTCTCCCACTTTTTTTGTCAGTGCGTTTTGAGTGCATTTTTGTTGGTGGCATATTCAATTTGTGTTGCACCAAAATTCATTTGAGAGGAGGTTGCTGCTTTCAGAAAAGGTAAATGAATCATCAGACCATGGAATCATGGTCATCTCTGCTCAGGTGTACGGGTATTTATAGGAAGACCACATTATTGGCTAGTCTGATGTTTTCTGGATAATTAACCAAGTGTAATGTGCACATTTTTTTATACCATTGACTTGTGTAGCCCTTAAACCTGAGAACAGACTTTCATAGGAGAAAAATGGAATAGAGTATTCTAAGTTCAATTTTTCTTATTTATAAACTAGCATTCATATTTCAAAAGTTATTTATATTTTAATAAATAAGTAAATTATTTTTATCTATTAAAATTATCCTTTTAGGCTAAAAGGTATAGATCTTTGCCATATATATGACTGTGCACATATACAAAGGCAAATAATAGCACAGTAAGTTAGCTAAAGTATTCTTAACACTTTTAACACTCTAGTCTGAATCCTTTTTGATCACTCTTTGACTCAGAGTCCCTGTTTTACATATTTTTCCCACACAATATTGTCCTCTGTGCTTTCAAGAATATTGGTGAATTAATTCTGAGAGGGCTCAACTCTTGTCTCTGGGATGTTTCTTCAAGCCACTGACACTTATTCTGAAAATTTTGATGGTCAGGCACAGGCAATAACAAGTATATCTATTTTCTGCCTGGCTTCCCCACACACCTGAATTCAGAGGTGTTTAAGTGTGAAACAAACAAATAAACGCAACAACAATTGTGTCTTAAAATACAGTAGAATACAGTGATGATAAAGGTATGTTGCTTTAATGAAAAATTGATGATGCATCTATACTGAAGCCCACATCCCAGATTCCCACACAGGGTACCAGGATCAGGGCAATGATTGGATGTACTTGTAGCATCCCAAGTGCCGTGCACCTTAATGATGGCAGGGCTTGAGAACATCCAGGATTGTGCTTCTTTATACATCTCAAATGGACTCCAGCCACCTCTGATGCAGCCCCCAGTGATAAAAAACTCTGTTCTAATAATAAACTGTGCACTCTGGCTCCTGATAGCCAGCAGTCTTCAGTAAAATGCTTGGCCTTGGAGAAGGTAGTAGAGAGCAAACTACTTAATTTAGTTAAATATCTGATCTGTACAGTAAAAGATTTGGGAGTGCAGGGAAGACAGTTACCAGTGAATCCGGATCTCCCACTGAGGACTTTTCTGATGTAGGAAAATACCCTACAAGAGGATCACATGAAATGTGCACCTGTGCCCTTGTTTTGGAGGTTGAGGGACCCCCATGGATCTCTCCAGAATAGCAGACATCACAGCAATCATCAGACACTGAAAACTCCTTCAGATATTTTCAGCATTTGTTGTGGTTGCAAAGGTAGGCACCTCATGGAGTGCATGTTCTCTCAGGATATTTCTCTTATTTCTAATAAATCCACAGTGTCCTTCAATGAGACAGTTAGCTTATATTAACTATACCCTGCCATCATGCAGCATCAGGAATATTCTGAGTTGTCAAGTATCACTCAGATAGGCTTGTGCAAAGAAGAATGGAATTTTAGTAATGAAATGGGGTAAAAACCCATGACTGGAGCTTACCTCCACTGAGGAAAGCAACGCAGGTATATAGAAGTTTAAGGGGACTGGGCACAGTGGCTCATGCCTGTAATCCCAGCACTTTGGGAGGCCAAGAAGGGAGGATCTCTTGAGGCCAGAAGTTCAAGATCAGTCTGGGCAGTATAGAGAGACCTTGTCTCTACCCCCTCCCAAAAAATAATAAAAAAATAATAAAAACAAACAAACAAAAAGACCCCCCAAAAACCGAGAAAACAAAAACCAATTTAAGGGATATGGTCACCTTGGGTTCTACCTGAGATGAGTCCTAATAGCAATAATAATGAAAATGACAAGATGCTCCACTAGGTGCCAGGCATGATAATAATTGGTCTACTTGTGTTAACTTATCCTTCACAACAAATTTCTATTATGAGGAATAGTAAAAGAGCACACCTAGCTCTTTTAAGATCATTATACTGATGATAATTTTATACAACTGATGTATTTTTGCTCCACTTCAAAAAATGCAAAAAAATAAAACAGCAACACTTAATGACGTTGTTCTAAGGGCAAAACATTTTTTTTGTAATGTCTTAAACCTAAATTAATTATTTTCCTTTTTTCAGATTTCATGCCAATCCTGTCCACCTGATCTATTTGAAATCATGAGGTTCATATTCTGATTTTTCTCCATTTAACATCATATTTTCATCATTGTTTTCAGTTAAAAATGTGGACCGAAAGTCTAAAAATGATTTCTAATGGTAAACATTAAGTTGTTGGTCTCTAATTCTTGTTGTTGTAGATGAAGTCATCACATTTTGTTTCCAGACTGTGGGATCCCAGCAGGCATATTCACTAAAGGTCAATCCTGGAAGGACACTTTTAGAAATCTGACCTCCTTTCCCATGCCCCACAGTAACCTGGAAGCTCATTCTCCCAAACAACCCCAACCCTAGTGATGGTACAGGCCCTGGAGTGAGAATTTGGAAAGTCAAGTTTAGCTCTAGTCTCCAAAGTGATGACATATCAGAAGACCTCTGCTGGTCTTGCTTGAGAAGAGGATACCTGATATTAATTCAAATATTTCTTTGCCCAAGCTTTTGATTATCTTCTTAATTATTATTGAGTGTTTCCACCAAGAACGTTGAATCGTGAAATTCCAAGTCACACAGTCCACTGCATCTCTAATTATAAACAAATGATCTCAACTCCTGCCCCTCCTGGGCACTGGTTTTACAGATTAGTCAGTAAGCTCATCCCTCCCTGACTCCTCTGGTTTCTTTTTCTGGAGAAATCACTGGACTTCATACTTCTGAGAAGGGCAATGGCCCACATGAAGACAAGTCTACTTATTCTTTGCCCTTGGAAATCCCATCTTATGACCTTACAAAGAGCCAGAGCAGAAAGGGAGCGTGTTTGAAATCTCCCTCGGAACACGCTCCATCAGGTAACACCTGCTAAGCACCTCAACCGTTAGCTCCTGGCCACACTCCATCTTCTCTCAGAGGTTGCTGGTGGAGTTTTAGGCATGTTTTACTCTCTTAGTACAGGGTCTCTTCACACGTATTGATTCCTGATGCCTCAGACATGGTGTGAGATCAGAAGGGAACTACTATTTCGTTTGGATAAATCTCCCCGTCTCTTCCTTGTTTTAGCATGGCATTACATAAGTTTGTAGTTAAAATTTGAGTTAAGAAACTACTTTGATTTGATGGCAAACAACTAAATAAAAAAAAAAAAAGTTTTCTTGGAAACGTACGTTGGCCAGGCTTTTCCATGCATGGCAGATTATTAAGGTCATGTGCTCTGTTTCCACATGTACGGAATGACGGAGATGGGATCATATTAGAATGGACATTATTTGTCAGTTGCTAAGTGTTTTTGTGCTTTTTTCCATCACCTGCATCTGGCTCCTTTGGGTGAATTAATCCTTAAAAACTGAGGTCATTGGATTATATGGCCACCAAACACTTTCTAGAAATCCTTATTGCCTGTGATTCAAGATCGTGTTCTTCACTGCAGCATTTGTGAACCTCCACATATGGCTGCTGACTTGCCCTGTGAGTCTCATTGCTCATTGCTTCCTGCGCCTGCGTCCTTCTCTCCCTGGCTACTGACCCTGCCATACACACTTTGTCTCAATTTCAAGTTTCAACTCACGGCTTTTTTGGCTCCTGCTTTCCTTCTAATTTCTGCTATTAAAATCCTACACATCCTTGTAGGTCATATTTAAGCCCTACCTCCTCATGGAAATCTTAACTCTGTTTAGAAACATCAGCCTCAGAGTAGACCAATTCAATCCTGCCACTGCCTAGTTATATGCAGTACTTAACCTCTCTCAGTTTTTGTTTTCTTGTTGATAAATTAAGAATGATTCCTGGCCGGGTGCGGGGGCTCACACCTGTAATCCTAGCACTCTGGGAGGCCGAGGCGGGCGGATTGCTCGAGGTTAGGAGTTCGAAACCAGCCTGAGCAAGAGTGAGACCCCATCTCTACTATAAATAGAAAGAAATTAATTGGCCAACTAATATATATAGAAAAAATTAGCAGGACGTGGTGGCACATGCCTGTAGTCCCAGCTACTTGGGAGGCTGAGGCAGCAGGATTGCTTGAGCCCAGGAGTTTGAGGATGTTATGAGCTAGGCTGACGCCGCGGCTCTCACTCTAGCCTGGGCAATAAAGTGAGACTCTGTCTCAAAAAAAAAAAAAAAAAAAAAAAGAATGATTCCTACCTCACAGAGATGTGAGTTTTGGAGAGGTTTTAAAGGAAATCCCACTAGGTATTTGTGTGTGTGTATGGACACACAGACCATGGCAGAGGGTAGGTAGCATTCGATGAACTGAAAATACCTAAGCAGAGTTTTCTACAGAGAGATAATCTTGCCTTATGTAGATATGAAAGTGCTCAATAACTAATGGATATCATTACTAATATTATTAAATTTATTCCAAGATTTATCTAGATGCTTTTTTACTTTCCTTTCTGTCAACTATTAGTGCTTTTTCTGTTTGTGTTATTCATTTTAGTGTTTAAGGTTATATTTCCTTTAACAATTTTTCTTACTCTGTGTGCATGTGTGTGTTTAAGACAAAAGTCGGGTGGCGACACCATCCTTTCTAATCAGATCTGTAGGTTCCTACAAAGTATATAGTTAACATGTTGTTTATTGAACAGAAGGAAGGAAGGGGTGAAATAATAGCCAATATGTCTTCCTTGATTTATCTCTCTTTTCCTTATAGAGCTCAAAACGTGTAAATCTCCACTCATTTGCCCAAGAGAAGTCACTTCTTAATAATGAAGCCCTTGGCTGGGCTAGGTCCACATTGATAAAATCCAAGCATATGAGTAGAAAAGTCAAATTAACACACAGAGTCTGGAACATCTAGAAAGACAGCCAGGGCCCCTGGTGGAGGTGTAATCAAGACTACAACAGAGTGTCCCTGAACTCCCAAGCTGCTTATCAGGGCTAAAGGCCAGGTAATAGGTGACCACCATTTCTTAGTATATTTATTTCAAAGTCAGAGCAGGAGAGAGAGAGAGATTCTAGATTGACTTGAACTTCAGTGATGTTTAAATGGAAACTAGGGGCTCAGTAGATTTGGAATTTGATTGGTCCCAGGCCATATGCCTGAAAGTGAGTATTAGGATACTTACTAGGTGAATGTTATCAGATGGATATTAAAAGATATTGACTCACTTGGGTTGTTTCCACAGCTTTGCAATTGTGAATTGTGCTGCTATAAACATTCAAATGCAGGTGTCTTTTTTGTAGATTGTCCTTTGTTCTTTTGGATAGATGCCCAGGAGTGGGATTGTTGGATCAAATGGTAGATCTACTTGTATCGCTTTAAGGTATCTCCATATTGCTTTCCATAGAGGTCGAACTAGTTTGCAGTCCCACCAACAGTGTAGCAGTGTTCCTATCTCTCCCTATCCACACCAACATTTATTGTTTTGGGAGTTTTTGATAAAGGCCATTCATTCTTACTGGAGATAAGTGATATCTCATTATGGTTTTGATTTGCATTTTTCTGATGATTAGAGATGTTGAACATTTTTTCATATGTTTGTTAGCCATTATTCTGTTTTCTTTAGAAAAGTTTCTGTTCATGTCCTTTGCCTACTTTTTGATAGGGTTGTTTTATTTTTTCTTGCTGATTTTCATGAATGCTAACTAGATTCTAGTTATCAGCTCCTTATCAGATGTGTAGGATTCGAAAATTTTCTCCCATTCTGTAGGTTGTCTGTTTTCTTTCATGACTGTTTCTTTGGCTGTACAGAAGCTTTTTAGTTTGATTAGGTCCCATTTATTTATTTTTGTTGCTGTAGTGTACCGTCTGGGAGATGGTCACACTTGAAGCTCAGACTTGTGGGGGTAGGGGGAGCAAAGGCATTAAACACAACCTTAAAATTTGTACCCCCATAATATGCTGAAATAAAAAAAAATAAATTAAAAAAAAGATATTGACTCACAAACCTGGAGACTGCACCTCCGGATTTACAAAGGCAAATGTGTCTCCATCAGTCACTGTCCAGGCATGTCCCATTCATGATAAAGAGCCAGTGTGTATGCACACATATATTCTAGGGTCTACTCCAAGACTTCATCATGTTTATCCATATAAGTGAGTACTTATCAGCTGAGTAGTCATAGATTGGGAATGACTGAATCTTTTGTGATAGGAATTGGCATTCCCAGAAACAAGAAGCAGATCTGAGAAAAGGCCACCAGCAGACAGTCAAGGTGACAACTGAAAGTCAGTGACATTCAGAGGTGGAGGGCAGAGAGCACATGACAGCTGTGAGCCACCAGCCGGGAATCATAGCCCTGGGCGCTGAGATCCAAGACCAAAGCTAAGTTGACATCAGCTAATGGGAAATAGATGAATTTAAAGGGACGAATGAGTACCAAGTTATTTAAGGGTCAAATTAGAGAAGAAAAGGAGCAGAGAGGAGGATATTCAGGCCAGTTTCAGCTTTATCTACCCATGTGCCATGGTCCCTGCCCCAGAACATCTGATGGAAGCCAAGAGCTACCAGCCACTTACTACAAAAGCAAACAACACCTTTACCTTACAAAGGATGAGCCTCCACTGTACAACCGTACGCAGGACTGAGTGACAGACACACTGCCTGGTTTTGGTTCCAATGGGCTAGTGACAGCATACACTCACTCACAAACACAACCTCCAGGGATTCAGGTCATTACCAGCTGCCTTGTTCGGCTAGCACGATGCCTGTCAGGAGAATTCCAGTTGGGAATGAGTTTAGCCTTTGGCTAATTGTGAAACTGTCCAGTTTACATTCAATTTAACCTCATTCCCATGGCATTTTGATTTCTGACTTAACATTGAATTTAACATAAAAAAAAATCTCCAGGTTTGAAACATAGCTCTACTTATACACACACACACACACACACACAGCTGCACCTGCAACTTGGAAGGAACTGCGTTGGAACTGAAGATGGAGCGATGACGGGAAGGGAGGAAGTGATTCTAAGGTTAGCACACAAGTCAAATAGAGCTTGCTCACATGGGAGGACCTATTTCCAAAGCCTGGGCACTTATTTTAGGAACTGTGAAAGATTTTCTAGAGATTTACCACAAGAAATTGGTCCTGAGGCAGATGGGGTTCTGAAATGCTTTCTATCATGCCTTATATAACTTGGGGAAAAAATATTATTCCTCTGAATTGGGGGTGAGACAAGAGATGGATTTGCACAGTGACTAACTGCTTAAATAATTCAAGCCTTGCTGCCTTTCCCCCTCTTCGAAGAACAGGAAATAATAAATCAGAAGAGTAGAGATTTACTTCGATTTCAAGGTGCCAATAGCCATGCAAGGTAGCTGGCTCCACGCCTGAGCTTTCACGTGTGGGAGGTGGAGCCAGAGGGACAGTGGCCTCCAGTGTTTCACGTAGGATTGAAGACTGAGAACTGTGGTGATACAAGAGAGAATATTTCTCGCTGAAGTCACTTATTTTGTGAAGGTCAGTGGACTAGTGAGAAGAGAAGAAAATTCGAGCCTCACATCTCCAGGGATGTTAGGTGCATCCCCCTTGAAATCAGAATAACATGTTTTCTAGATTACCTGAGTATCTGGGGAAACATCTCTTGCATTAACCTGTATATTACCGCAACAGGCGGTAATGTAAGGATATTTGGAAAGGACTCACTGGGGTGCTCTCTGGTATGGAATTCCAACAGCTTTTGCATTCCATTCGTTTGTAAGTGAAATTCCATATTTCCTCCATTGAAAATCTATCTTCTGCCCTCATCCCTCCTCCCACCTGCAGCCCCTCACTGGGTTTGTCGCTGGATTCTGAGCAATAACATTTGTCCCTCTGAAGATAAGTCCAATTAATTGAGCACCAGTGAATGATTGATGTTGTTAAAAACAAAAGGAAAAGTAGGTAAGGAGCTCTAATTAGTGAAATACTCTTACTAAGCTGTTGGAGGTTCAGCAGAAAGAAATCTTTCTGTGTCTATAAGCCAGGGTTCGCCCTGTTCCCAGGGAGCTGCTATCAACCCACCCTGTCCCATTCCAGGAGCCAACTATTTGTGGAGGCAGGGGTGTGGGCAGGATTATGTAAGTGAATAAGTCAATAGTCCTTTCTCTGGAGACAGGACAGTATGGTGTGGCCATCGTCAGTGGCAAGTCCTGGTTTTATAGATTGCCAGTCTGAAGTGCTTTTGAGCCAAGGCTCTGTGGTCCAAGACGCCTGTCTACTCCATCCTCTGGCCGTTTCGTGGAGCAGCTTGCTCATCTGTGCAGCATTTTTCTAGCAGTTCATCAAAGGCCTTTCCTAAGTTGGGGATGTATCCAGTCCTGACTCCCACTTGCCTACTCATCTGCTGTTCTCCTGCTCCCCACAATAGCCTTTCCATCTCAGTATTTCTCAATCAGCTTTCCCAAGCCCAGCTGGATTTTCCTCCCCAGGGTACGGGACTTGGCCCACTGCCTCTATTCTCTGGACTCTGCACATCTGCTCTGTCTTAACCCATCTGAGATCTGGGTAAGAGAGGCTTCCCCTGACAGCTCCTGCCCAGGGCCCACATTAGCAAGACTCAACCCTTGGCCTTCCCATTTGGAGCACACTGGTTGAAAGTTCAAGCTGTAAAAGCAAATCTCTTAGGCCAAGTGTACCGCAGACTGATATATGAGCTTTGGGAAGTCTTCTAATCAATGCTGGGAACCAGATAGTGCCAAGCCAGAATGGAGCCTGAGGCAAAAGAAAAAAAAAATCAGTAATACCTATCCTGTCTTCATTTACAATTTTGATATTTTGCTAGCTGTGATTTTTTTCTGCATTACTTCCGATATTTTAAAAATCTTGATTACTGAGGTTTTTTTTAATGATGTCTCCTTTCATTCTGCACCCAAGTCAAAAGCCCAACTTGCTTCACCCAGTCCCAGCCCTGCTCTGAAACTTGATTTCTTCATCTATAATGTGGGGATTATGATAGTGTCTATCTTGTAGATTTTTTAAAGTAATTAATGGAAATAGTGTGTCTGAGGTCTTAGCAATGTACTTCATTGTAAGTGCTCAAGAAAAAAAAAGAAAGGGAAGGAAAAGAAGCTATTATCATTATCACATGTTGCCTTATTTTATTATTAGTTGCTGGAATGCTATATTTTCTTAGAATGTTAATCAAGTCCTGCAAACTCCTTGAGGCAAGAGTCTGGGTGGTTCTCTCTGTATGTTTCTGCAGTGGCATAGTATTTTGCACAGAAAAGTTTCTCCATTGAAGCTGTTGCCTATTAATTAAGGCATTGGGACAGATTATACCTAACTAAGATCCCTTTCTTTTATTGTCCTCTAGAAATCTGTCTCTGATTTCTTCTTCCACACCAGCCAGCTGACAACAATTTATGTATAATATCACTGTTACCTGTTTTCTAACTTTTTTTTAAAAAAACAGAGGACCTACTTTCAATTGTCACTCTTTCTTCTCTGTGTCTCTCAGGTTCAGCATGCCCACACATTCATGGAATGACCCCTACATCTGGGAAAGAGTTCCAGCTCCCAGATTCTTCAACCCACTGTGCTGGCAGCATGCCACCAGCTCGTCTTGGGAAACTATAATTGATTACTCTGGAGGGAAAACCCATCCCAACACCAGCTGGCAGCCAGATCCTGCCCTAGAGCCCCTCAAAGTGAGTATCTAGCACACAATTCTCAGCTAAGGCAGTGTGCATGTGAATGGGGCTGACATTATCCTAAAGTCTGAATTGCTGCTAGGTGCTTGTACTTTCTTAAATGAGCTCGAGTTCGGCATCAGTAAAGTCTTAGAATGGTGAATTTTCCAGTGGCTACCTTAGGATGCCCAGTCATATATGTATATATATATATTTGTTTTTTCTTGAAGATTTGAACAGGCAGCATGTTTTTCCATCCAACCTCATTTGAACCAATAAGCCAGGTTACAAAAAAACAACTCTGAACTGCCATGGCTTGTCCCAGTAGCAGCAAATAGAGAAGAGCCCAGCTCTGAGAAGCAGTAAGGTGAAGGAGTACATCAGTGACCTGGAGCACATGGACACTTCTGTTCTCAGAGCTGCATTGGCTGTTACCTGTCTAAGCCTATCAAGGCTTCTATCCCAACCTCTGGGATTTGAAAAGGATAACCAAAATGTTGATCATTTGTCCAAACTCTTCAAGTGAGAATGAGTGAAATTTTTAAACTCAAATGTGATTTCCATTCTAAGAAGTGCTTTCTAGATACCGAAAACATCTTTTTGAATAACTCTGTTTTTGTTGACTAAAATCTTGGGAGTTCTTTTACCATCTATGCAGTACATTCATCCGTATGAACACGTACCTGGATACTGTCGCAGACATCAGACTGTGAGATGCTGAGAACTTACCCTGCCCTGGACATCAACAGGAAGAAAGAATAAGAAAATGAACACATTATGTGACTCCCAAGCAAAACTCTAATTTATGAATATCTCAAACTGCTAAAAACTCAAAGTGATAAACTTTATCCATAATATCCAATACTTTAGTATTTATTACATATTTGCAATATTTTATCAGTGTGGGCTGATATTCCCAGCTCTGTTGTTCTGGTCCTCCATGCAGCAGCACAAAAGAAGAACTCACCTTCAGGTGCCTTATAAATAGATGTGCATTCCCTCTCCTTGGTCATGATTACTGTCAAGGTTGCGTGTGGTTTCTATTTTAGGCCCAAATGGCAGAAAAGCCGCTTCTGCAGCCAAGAAGCAGCATTGTAGGATGCCAATGAATTCTGGGGAAAATTACATTTGAAGAAGGAAAACTTTGACATACATCTGGCAGTAGAATGATCCTGAACATATGGCAGCCCAGTAGGTAGGAAGTTGTTGGAACATGGTAAGTTGAGCTGAGCGCTGCCCCATCGTGTTCTGGGGTGCATTTGGGAAAGGTCCTGCAGTGAGACCATGTCTCCTCCAACCTGGTGTGGCACGTTCACTGGGCAGGGATGCTGGGTGAACCCCCATGCTTGCGTGTGTGACCTTCTCCCGGCAACCTCTGAGTGCCTCCGAAGAGCTATCCTTAGAGGTACAAGTGGGCGAGAACAAGACTGCACTGTGGGAACCAGGCATGTCGTCACCACTTGGCCCATAAATAAGACACGGGGAGGCTAGAGAAACCCGGGGACTCAGAACCACAGGATCCCGGTGCCGGGAGAAGACAAACACCCAAAGTCAAAGTCCTGCTACTGGATGGGGCACGCATCTCCGTGGTCCAGTTTCTGCTTGGCCACATCTGCTCACAGGGAGTTCAGCATCTCTTAAAGAAGTCTATAACTTGACAGATCGCTCGTGTTGTAAGGGACAAGGAAGAGCCAGACTTTCAACAGAGGACAGAGGAAAGAGGCAGCTGCCTTCCTTGTGAATTCCTGAGGTTGTGCCCAAGACCCCCAGAGTGGGATTTATCAGGGGGCAATCCTCCCCGTCTCCTGGACCTCACACCTCCAGCTGTGCCTCTTTCCAGCGCCCCACGTCTGGCCGCTGGAGATGCATCACATGTAGCGACGTCAGGGCTACAATACGGAAGGATTGGCACTGCCACCCCCATTCTTCAGACAAGAGCAGTAAGGCCTAGAGAGCCTACTTCTTGATGAGGGTCACCCAGGTGATGGGTGTTACAGTCAGAATGCAAGCCCAGGTCTGTGTGACTTTGAAAACTGCTGCTGCAATCACGCATTGACAGTCTCAAAAATGGTCACTTATTCTGTATCCCATGGGCCACAGACTAAATCATGAAGGTGGTGGCTTCACATCTCTGGTTTTTAAGCTTGTTCTGGATGGGAGACAAGCCTTTTTCAGTTTCAGTTTCAGAAATGTGTGGTATTGACCTTTGTTCTCTTCTGATTAAGTAACTGAGCACAACAGATAACCGTGCTTGACTCAGCATTCACGTATGCCCATCCTATACTCACAGCACGCCCTCATGACCTCGCAATGTATATGCACACATGTATTCACCAATGGCCGCATATGTGCGTTCACTCTCATACACAGAGTCAGACTCTTACATGTGTCCTTCAGAACGGTTGTTAAACTTTCTTTTCATATCCATGACCTAAGGAATCATTAAAATGTAGATTTAGAAAATACAGGGTATGTTTCAGAAATCTGCATTTTTAATACAAGCATTTAGGTGATTGTGAGTAGGGGAATATGTACACCATTCTCACATCAGCTTGGCTGGCAGGTCCTTAAAGACAAGAGCTGTGGTTTGTACATTTCTATTTGTCCAGCACAAGCCACAAGGCTGGGTCCAAGGTACACAGATGTGTGGTGAGAGTGGGTTGAATGAACACCTCTGTCTGCTATTCAATCATGAACTCAGAGATCATTATTTGAAGAGAGGCAAAAAAGAAGTCAAGTGTGTAAAGGATACCAAAGTCTCACCTGACCTTCTTGGGGTCCAGCTGTCTGGACTACTTGTGTGAAGGATATTTAAAAGTCCAAGAAGACTTTCCTTATTTGCTCGTTGCCTTAGAGCAGACTCTATTCTTGAAGAACAATTAAGGTGTTACTTCTACAGTATCTGGAGGTTTTTCTTTCATCCCCACGAACTGTTGTCAGTAGGAGATCAAGGACCCTGAGGAAGACTATCTCTGCCATACCATCTTCCCAGCACAAGACTCTCCCTTATTCCTTCTTTTTTCTAGGTCTTCTGCTACCCTTCGTGTCTTCCCATCATTGACAATGGACTTTGCTTATTTTTGCCGGTCCATATCAATTACAATGCACATGCCTCATATTAATAATAAGTAGTCCATTGTCCCAGGTTACTTAAGACTTTTGCATTCCTCTAGGATTAGAATTCTCGGTAGTGCTCTCCCTGAGTGTATGTCATCTGTAAGACTCTATAAGCATCCCAATGCATCCCCAGGGGCACCACTAGTGACCCATGGCCAGTAACATGCTCATGCCTTTGTCAGCACCCTCTGAGAATGAGCTCAACCAAATAAAATACCGTCCTACACTCAAGGGATTTTGTAAAACCCTTTTCTGAATTCCTGATCTCCCATATTTATGGCATTTTCCTGGTCTTCCAGTCTGGCAATGGCATCGAGAAAGGAAATGTGGTTGTTGAGGGCAGTGAGGGATGGTGGTGGTGTGGTGACCTCATTCTGGTTCCTTTTTCACTAAGTGCTTATGAGGCTTCATTTCATTTATCCACTGTCAAATTCTCTGAAAAATTATATAGGCCTACAAAGTATATTGGCCCATGGTTGAAGAGTCTACCTTTTCTCTTTTCTTATAAACCTAGATACTACTTGGCTGTCTTCATTACTCTGAAAGTTATCTTATTACCCTCTAGAGATGTTTCCCTTACTAACTCCCCAAATAAACAGTGGTACCTGGGAGGGAGTAGATGTTGTGAGCAAACCAATGCTTTGCTATCCTGTCTAACAGCTTTTCAAATTTCATTATGAGTTTTCAATTATGAACTGGGAGGCCTATGGGTGGCATGGTGGCTGGGCATATGAGAGTAGGCAACCACATTTAGGCAACCACATTTTCCCCTCTTGGTTTGGTAGTCACATCAGCTACTCTGGAAGCTATCCCTAGAGCAAGGGGGCAATAATATTTCCCTGAAAGAGCCCAAGGAAACATCATATTGATTTAGAGAGTGGGTGGAGAGCTTTGCCTATGCATTTGTGGCATGTTAAGAAATATATTTCTATATAAGCGTACATCCTTATTTGCATGATGATAATAAACATCCATCACTAATTTCTAAGTAATGTAGAGAATGACATTGCAGAATAGAAAGAAGGAGGTGGACATTTGGAAAGATTAGATGTGATGGAAGTGGGTATTTGGAATTAAGAGTGAACACTCATTCCAGAAGGTAATTTAAGTCAAAAGAGCTAGTTGCCTACAATACATACTGTATGATTCTATTAGTGCAAAAAATGTATTTTCTAGTGACTATATACTGCAAGTTTTTATGCATATGCTTAAGACATTTCTAGAAGGACATGGAAGAAAACGATAATTATAGTTATCTTTGGTAAGATGAGCTGAGTGTGGAAAAGTGCCTAATACAAACTTTAAATTATGCCTAATATAAATTGATACTCTTTGAAGTTTTTACCTTAAAAACATCTGTTGCCACATATTTACTTTCACTGCACAAGCTAAAAAACAAACGATACTTGTTGCACTTAGGAAAATGAAAACCCTGAAGGATTTCCCCCAAGAAGCTGCATTCTAGGTGCTCACTTTTCACTATGGAGGTTCAGGAAGTGCAGAGGTGCTCTTGTGTTTCTCAAACCTTACTGTTCTGGAAGGAGGCCTGGGCCACTATAAGATCAGTCTTTCCACTGCTGATTTCCAAATCCACAAGGTTCAACTGAGTTCATTTTCTGCATGGAATTATCTCCCCTGGGTCCAACCACACAGTCTGGACAGGGGCAGTGCTTGGTTTTCGCAATAATCAGTTACTTCTTCCTTTCCTAGTCTTGGAGGGAATTGGGAAGTGTGTATTTAACCATTGGATTTTGTTTGAGACTCAAGCAGTGCTGCTGATGGAGCAGACATAAGGTTAATTCAGTGGTCAGTACCCCTTCTTTTCAACCATCTTTCAGTCGAGAATCTTGATCAGAAAGAAGATATGGGGAACTCTCTAGGGAATGGATCCTAAAATTCAGGCTAGCTACCAGCAAAGTATATTAAATGCTCATTCTCAGGGGCCACCTCCAGAAGCCAGGATTCAACAAGTCTGGGGAAGGGCCCAGGCACCTGCCTTTTTAACAAGCTACCCAGGGGATCTGGATGCAAGAGAATCAAGGAAGCACATACAGAGAAAACCTGTCGTAAAAACTGCGGAAAGGTAAAACACTACAATGTGAGGGCAGGCTGTGTGTTTTCCCAGGGAGAAAGGGGAAAAACTGGAAGATGATAATAATCAAGATAAACACTCAGCCCTTACTATATGGAAAACACCATTCCAAGTGCTTGTCACATGCTTACTGATTTAACCCCCAGTCCCCATCGTGACTTCTTTTCCCCCTATATATGCAGAAACTCAGATACAGAGAATTGAAAAACTTGCCCAAGGTCATGCAGCTATCAAGTGAGAAATCTAGAGCACAAGCCCAGGTGGTCTGGCTCTGGAATCCATGCTCTTAACCACCATACTCTGGGACAGGGACTGGCAAACTACAACCCACAGACCAAATCCGGCCTGCCTCTTGTTTTTGTTAGGCTGGGTGAGCTAAGAATTTTTTTAACATTTTAAACATACAAAGGGCCATTGGCCTTTCAATGAGAACAGTTGTTGGAAGAATTACCTCTTGGTAACTCTTGAACATTACCTCTTGGTCCGTGAAGCCTAAAACAGATCGAGTAGTTGAGTATCCTTACTGCAAAAATCCTAAATCCTAAATCCTCTAAAATCAAACTTTCTGAGTGCTGACATGACACTCAAATAAACGTGTATCAGAGAATTTTGGATTAGGGATACTAAACCAGTAAGTATAATGTAAATATTCTAAGATCGGAAAAAAAAAATCTGAAACACTTTCAGTCCCAAGCATTTCTGGTAAGGGATGCTCTCCCTGTGTCTGCTCCTTTACAGAAACAGTTTGTAGGCTTCTGATGGAATGGAGAATAAAGTCAAGGCTCTTGTTTCTCTAAAACAGGCATCCTCAAACTACGGCCCGCAGGCCACATGCAGGCTGCCTAGCACATTTATCCAGCCCTCCAGGTGTTTTTGCCGCCGCTGCCTGTCCTGCTTAGCAGCCAACTTGTCCCAGGCCCACAGTGCACACTCTCCAATGGTCTGAGGGACAGTGAACTGGCCCCCTGTTTGCAAAGTTTGAGGACACCTGCAAGAAGTATCTCAGGGTGAATTCTAAATTGTTTCGCTGGGGCTGGGGTGGGGGCTGTGCAGAAGGTCACGAACCCAAAAGCCAATTCACTCACATCCCTGTCTCCTGGGCAACCCCGTCTTGTAACTGAAGCTGCCAAGTGTGGTGCTGGGAGCCTTGGATGGCTTAATACTTTTTATTTGGGACCGCCTTAACTAACAATATACCTTGGCCCTGTAAATCAAATTCCCTGGATATGGCAGCATGCAACTGGGGCACAATGAAGAATTCCTCACACGAGGAAAAGAGGCACAACAACATTCAGGACCCTCATTTCAGCCACATTTATTCTGCCGATGTTATTATAACGATGCCATCAGTTCTATTCCTCCTAAGAGTAATGGTAACACTGAAGTAACCAAGGCACAAAGATCAAGTAACTTCCCCAAGGTCACATAGCAACTCAGGTGGGTAAAGCTCAGGCAGCCGGGTTGCAGGACCTGTGTGCTTAACCACCGCCGCCGACATGCACAGCCTCCCCGAGAGCTAGTTAGCATTCCTTTCTCCATTTCACAAATAAAGAACCTGGCCGCCTTCAGAACATTTAAAACAATTGAACAAGGTCATTCACCTCTTCAGCCTATTTGAGTGCAGTTTTGACAGAGTCAAGATTCTAGGCACGTTCCGATATTTCACTGGATCATAAAATGACCCTCCAGGGGCAGCCCTGGTCTAGTGGCCAAGCTCTAGTTCCGACTTCTGAGACGTGCTGCCTGCCCTTGAGAAGGACCACGGAGCATCATAAAGGGCTCGTTCTGGCACTGTTCTTAACAAAGGAGCTTTGGATAGCTTCTTTGCCCCGACTTTCCCCAGCACAGAGCAGGCATTAAAGGATCCTGCAATTCCACTGCTCACCGGCCATGTGACCCCACATGAAGGACTTAACGTGCCTGCCTCTCAATTTCCTCATCTGTAAAATGGTAATGGTAATAACACCTATTTTACAGACTTATTGAAAATATCTAATGAGATAATTCACATAAAGCATTTGGCAATTTGTAGCATATAGTATGTGCTCAAAAAAAAAAATAGCAGCTATTACTATAATTAGACAGAAGGACCTGAGGCTATTATTAGATCAGATGGCATAAAGAAATAATAAAATGAAAGAGTATATATGATATGCCAGGCACTGCATTAAGCTTTTAGGTCATTATCCTTTTTTAATTCTTACAATTATCTCTAATTATCCCCATTCTATAGATGAGGAAACGAGAGCCATTTCAGAGAGGTAAAGTTATTGGCTCTAGGTCACACAGAGAGGTTTGGATCTGAGCCCAAGTCTGTTTAATTCCAAAGGTTACCTTCTTACCCACAATGCTATGCCAAATCTCCCAAATTTCTGCCTTTTGTAAAAGAGTCTAAAAATGTGGAGCAGAGGCTCCTAAAACAAGTTCTAATCTAAGGGCAGGTTGTGACATTTATGCTAAACTTTATTAGAGTTTTATATGGAGAAGAAGCTGTGTTCGGTGAAAGCCTACTTATTCAAAATGAGCTTGAATAATAACATAATAAATGAAATTAAAAAAATCATGTCTACTACTGTCAAGCCAAAGATGGATTATGATGTGTGAGACGAGTACAAACGATTCTGTAGTCCCGATCCAGGAAAAGATTTGGAGGCAATTTTGCCTCTTAAGAAAGTATTGTACGACACTCACTTATGGAGGATTTATTAGAAATGAAATGGAAACTCTCTCAAGATTTTATTAAGAGATATAGTCTTCCTGCATAACTTCTTTCCCTCCTGGACATTTATGAATGTTTGGCTGGAAGGGTGGTCTGGGAGCAGGGTTTTGATATATGTGGTTCCTACAAGAAGGTGCCAAGGGAGACATTTTTCCGTCAAAAGCCATATGCATGCAGGATCCTGGAAAGTCTTCCAGCAACTGTGAGTACTGGCAATAAAGATGAGCTAGGAAAAAAAAAAAAAGAAAAAGAAAAAACAGGCCAGCCAGTACCAGTCACTGCAGATGCCAGAGGAACAAGTGGCCAAATACATAAATGCCTTCAGAACTTTGTGTGCAAAACAATAAGGGTTGAATTCATCTCACTACCTGATCTGGAGTTTTCCAGGACATGGCCATAGCAAGAGGACAGCCAGCAAAGTGCTTTTCTTGCTTCGACCTCCAAGAACACTGTTGGAAACCACAAGAGACGGGAAATGAGAAACGAGTATGGCCTCGTGGCTACAGGCCCCACTCAGAACCCTCTCCTACGCTCCACGTCCAGACTGAGCCTCCTGCAATACCACCGGCAGGACGACCTCAGGGTGTGGCCAGGGAGGGCTTCCAGCCCTCAGTGCGTCCTCACGGTGTATGTGGCTGGACACTAATCTTGATGACATGCTTTAAAGCAAGAACGGGAATTTGGAACGGAACATATTAGCAAACACACACACACACTGCCGCCACTACCACCACTACTACCACCGCCAACAGCAACAATAACAGTGGAGAAAAACATGACTTTTGGATTTCCTTCTCTTTTCTTTCTCTCCAAATGAATCTTGAACTACACTCCTCTTTGCCCATTGATCATTTTCAGTTCCTTGATGTTCCTGTTTGCCAAAGGACTTTGGCACAAACCGTTGACACTGTTTAGAAAACATTTTGATTGGCTTTTCCCCATGCTTACTCAAATTCTATTTATCCTTCATGCACTAGTTTAAATGGCACCTTTTCAGGAAATCCTCTGTGACCCTTGCCTCATTCCTCCCGGATTAGACCACACTCCCTGTTATCCTCACTCATGGCTTTGCGCCCCTAGCTTTTATATCACTTGTTACAGATGTGCTTTGTATTTATTTATACGTGCGACGATTACTAGATTAATATCTCTCTCCCCTAAAGCACCACTGGCTTCCAAAGAAAATAACTGTATCTGTTCTCCTTCACCATTTTATTTTTAGAGCCTTCACCAGTATCTGGCACAGCGTAAATGCCTAATAAATATCTGTTAACTAACTGGCCAAATAATAGTGAAAATTAGAACACAGAAGCTGCTATGTTTGAGGGACCTAACAGCTTCCAGATCCTGTGCTAAGCACTGTATCTAATCCTCACACAAATCACCATGGTTGGTTTTATTACCCTCCATTTACAGATGAAAGAATCAAATTTGAAATGAGCTCTGTAAATTGGCTATATTCACAATTAGGTAGTGGCGGACCTGCCATTCTGAGCCAGGTCAGCTTGACACTGCAGGTCAGCCTTGTTCTAGTGACCTGCTGCTTCTTCACCTTTAATGTGCTACTTCTTACCTAACACACCATTCGAGTCCCTGACTGTTGAAAAGATGGCAAAGAGGACATGGTGAGTCACACTATGACACCAAAACCTAATTTCTGGCTGCCCTGGCTCACGTCCATGCCGATCCTTTGTGTTTCCCAGCAGAGGGGAAGAGACAGACATGTGGCCTTGAGACTGCAGGTTCTTCGCTCCTCCTAAACCCTCCACATCTTAAACCCCAGAGGGTATACGTCCTGTAGAGCTCACCACTGCAGCCACTGGCTCTTCGTCCAATCTCTGCCGCCTGTGCTGTGATATTCCCTTTGCTCTACTTGGTTGTGAGGCTCACTCTTCTCCGAACTGGCCCTGCATTGAGGTAGACTTGATTATGTTGCCTTCCCTTAACTTAGCGGGGCAGCAGGACACCCACCAGTAGCTCTTCTACCTTTCCATAGCTCCACAGCATGTCCAAGGCTCAAAAAGTCTCACCTACCTCTAACCCATTAATAGCAAATTCCTGGCAATGGCAGGAAAACCTCTAGTGGCTAAAGGTGCCAAACCATCTTTCTAGATTGGAGGATCTTAAACCAGAGCATGCATCAGCATCACCTGGAAGGTTTGTTAAAACACACTGGCTGGGCCTCTCCCCAGAGGGTTTGATTCAATAGACTAGGGGTGGGGCCTATGAATTTGTGTTTCTAACAGTTCACTGGTGGTGCCAATGCTGCTTGTCTGAAAACCGGAACTTGAGAACCAATGAACTGATGGTTCTCTACCTTGGCCCTACCTTATAGAATCACTTGGAGAGCTTTAAAAAACCCTGTTGTTCACAATGCACCCCAAACAAACTAAGTTAGTATCATGGGGGTGGGGCCTAGGCATTTGAAAAGCTTCCTAGGTGACTTCAATGAGCAGCTGAACTTGAAAACCATTGTGTTACATAGAGGCGTGTGTGTGTGTGTGTGTGTGTGTGTGTGTGTGTGTTTTCTCCCTCCAGCGTAAGTGAGAATAGGTAGGCCAGAAAAAAGGCTTTTGAACATATGGGTCATCAGAAGACATTATTATTTATTTTTATTGTTTTATTTTTTGAATCAGAGTCTCACTCTGTTGTCCAGGCTAGAGTGCCGTGGTATCATCCTGCCTCCAGCAACCTCAAACTCCTGGGCTCGAACAATCCTGCTGCCTCAGCCTCCCGAGTAGCTGGGACTACAGGCATGCACCACCATGCCCGGCTAATTTTTTCTATATATATTTTTTTAGTTGGCCGATTCATTTCTTTCTATTTTTAGTAGAGACGGGGTCTCACTATTGCTCAGGCTGGTTTCGAACTCCCGACCTTGAGTGATCCTCTCACCTCGGCCTCCCAGAGTGCTAGGATTATAGGCATGAGCCACCGAGCCTGGTCAGAAGACATTATTAAGAGTCTGCCTCTCCCAGTATCTTGTGTTGGCTTGGTGCTTAGGCTGGTCCTTCCTTCAAGGCAACATAGGCCCAAGAAAGCCAATTGAAATATAAAGTCTCTTTCCTAATAGTTCTAGCAACATCCCCTGGATTTATTTTAGATGTGGTAGCTAGAGAAGAGCTCTCAGAGGAGGAGAACTTTTATCTGGGTCATGAACAAGGAGAGCCAGCCTTGAGCAAGGCTGCACGGAGAGAATTCCATGCCAAGAGTACAGCCAATGCAAAGGTCTGGGCTAGAAGAGGAGCCAGTGTGGCCTGTCCTGGGTCATGTGGCCACAAATGTAGAGCCAAGAGTTAACCCAGGCAAGCTCATTCTAACTCCAAGATATCAAGTTGTATTCTCCAATCTGTTAATCCCAAGAGAAAAAGAACTGTTGCTGTGACCAAGAGTCGCTTCTCTTGGCACTGAAGCTGCAACAGTTTAGGAAAAGGGAGAAGACAGAACCATTTGGACTTTTTTTTCTCTCCTGACCATGGGTTGGATCCTGTTCTCAGGGTGTCTTTTCTCTCTCTCTCTCTCTCTCTCTCTCTCTCTCTCTCTCTTTGTCCTTTTCTCCTTTTCCAGAATCCAGAATCAGGTCTTCTTTTTATTTCCAGAACCAAGAAAGGAAGTTAATTCTAGTCTAAATTTTGCTTTTGATTATAACTTACCTAGAAAGAGTACAAAGAAAGGCTTGGGAATCTGACTTCCCCGGTGGGGTGCTGGTATGAGATCCCAATCCTTGGCATGGTCTTTGCAGACCTGCATACAGTGTGGTGGATCTGGAGACATTGCCTCTTAGGAAGAAGGTTTCCATGGATGTCTGGGCTCCCATGGCCTGATGCCTCTGTAGCCAAGAACTTAAACCCAAGAGTTTAAAATTTCCTACCATCTAAAATGGGTTTCCCAGAATAGGTTAAGACTGTAGTGGGAGTATAATTTGATACAGTCTTTTAGCATGGCATTTTGACAATATCTATTAAAATTAAAAATGTGCTTACCCTCTAACTTGGAATCTCTACATTTTATTTCCTTAAAAAAATGTGTCCAAAGGCATGTACAAAAATTTTCATCACAGAGCTGTTTATAAAAATGGAAAATGGAGGAAAAAGGAAATTTGTATGATTAGAGAAATGGTAAAATAAATTATGACATGCCCATTCTATGGATAAGTATGCCACAGGGCTACAAGAATTGCTTTTAACATTTAAAAGCAAATTGCATGAGAATTCTTAGTGTCTTTATTATTTATGTAAAAAATGTTAAGACATCAAACAAAATTCTATATTTTTACATGTATTATTTATGTGTATAAATACATGGAAAATGGTATGAGAGGGCACACACCAAGTTGATGAATTACTATATTCAGGGGTCCTCAAACTTTTTAAACAGGAGGCCAGTTCACTATCCCTCAGACCGTTGGAGGGCCATTGGAGAGTGTGGCGCACATTCCACACATGCGCACCGTGGACCCAGTTGGCTGCTAAGCAGGACAGGCAGTGGCGGCAAAAACACCTGGTGGGCCAGATAAATGTCCTCTGCGGGCCGCATGTGGCCCACGGGCCATAGTTTGAGGACCCCTACTCTAAATATTGGGAAGCAACAATACTGACTGGTAAAAGGAGGTGGCAAAGATGTCAAAGGCATTTGATTTTGGACTCTGAAAATTTTCACATATTTGAATTTTTATAAAACAACATAATCATGCATTAGTTGAGTAATAATATATACTTTTAAGCCTGGCAAACATGCTTGATATGGGGAAAGGGTTTAGGGTGTATAAGATAGCAGCTTCAATGTTCCTGGGAAGTCAAGACTACCATTTCCCTTTAGGTAATAGTTCCTCTGGCTAGGAAGTCTGGTCTTAGGAAGGTGCCTTTTGGGGCTCTTTAAAGTGAAATCAGAGGACATGGCCCCTCATGATTAAAGAAAGGAGAGAATAGTCTGTGATGCAGAGGTTGAAAAGCCTTGTTAAATAGCCATCCAATGTTCCAAGCCACACCTTCTCCTGGAATGCTGCTTTCAGAAGCATTTCCCCGAAATGTGGTTCTGAATCTTCACCCCCAAGACCCAGCCTCCCACAAGCCCGCTTACCGTCAGAAAGGCAGTGATTTCCAGACCTTTCAGCCTCTTCCCTCACAGCTATTTGTTCCATGCTTGGAACTCACTAGGTGAGTTAGGAACCCGTCATAGACTCTGCAGGCCTGGTTGCATGGAGAAGCCCTGATTTTCACCATTCCATAGATTTCTGCTGCGTGGGAGGCAGCTGCCTAGTTTGGAAGGAATTCCTGTGGATGCCTATAGAGAAATAGCAGATTGCCACACTAACTCTCTAGCTGGAAGATAGAGAAGATGGAAGCCAATTTAGCCATATGCTAAAGGAGAGAGGTGTCTTTGGTTCCCATTTGTGGGAATAATTTAAGATGCAGTGGCCTTTGATCTTCCCAATGATTGAAAGATGATGTTTCCCTTGATAAAATCCTTACAAAGAGGGCTAGCTAAGGGTTCTTGGAAAAGAAACACAATTTTCCAATTGAAAGTTTTAATTGTTTCAAATAAAAATATACAGCAGATGTATTTTGAGTAAAATAAAAAGCTATTGATACATTTTGTATACAATGGATATATGCCCAAGATTTGTCATTCCTTGACCTTTTTATACGAACAAGATTTTCATGGTCCACACCATCTGCTTTGTTTCAAACAGCCATATTATGGTATCATTGACATACCATCACATTGGCTAGTTTTAATTGTATAATTCAATAATTTTGAGTAGTTTCCTTTCTATTCATCCATCAACTCCCACCCTATCCCTGTCCTCCAGGCCACATGCACTCTCTGTTCTTTGCGCAGTGAACTACTTTTGGATCTTCCTTCTCCTTCCATTGCTCAGACAAGCACTTTCCACGCCATTAGCAGCCCCAGATTTATATTCCACCATCTCAGCTTTTGCAGCAGAAAGTGACAATTTCCTCTGAGAGCTGAGGTTGGCCAAAACAGTCCAGACTCAGAAATATTTGTTGTCCTTTACTTTCCCTCAGGGTTGGGGATAGGAATCCTACAGATACTTCAGTAACAAAGTCGTGGCCATGAGACGACATGACTCTCCCTTGTTGTTTTCACTGCCCTTATTGTACTGTTTGCCCTAAGCTATCCTTTGTGTGACTCCATCTTTCATCTCTGAGTTGGCTCAGGGCTTTAAAGTTGTCATAGTATTTTTGAGATGGGGAACTGGAAGGCCCTGCTCAACACAGAGTCATAAGACGTGAACCAAGGTGTCTGATAGAACAGGAGGCAGTGGAGATGCCGGCCAAAACCAGCTAGAACCTAGATGGCCACGAAAAAATGACCTCAGGTTGCCCTCGCTTCTCATCATACCCAGCTTATAATATATTAGCATACTAAAAGAAACTCCCACCATCATCATGACAGTTTACAAATGCCATAGCAACTCCCGGAAGTTACCCTATACTGTTTATAAAAAAGAGGGACCCTCCCTTCTGAGAACTCCCAACCCCTTTCCCAGAAATCTTATAAATAATCCTCCCTATGCTTAACATAAAATTAAATAGAAGATATAAAATAAGATCCTGGAAACTTACAAAAAGATACTTACTGCCTGGGGCTCTGAGAGACAGCTGCTCTTCTGCCTATGTAGTAGCCTTCCTTCAGTTTTTTTATTACTTCAGTCAACTTGCTTTTGCTTCACTCTGTTGACTGGCTCTTGAATTCTTTCCTGAGTGAAGCCAAGAACCCACCTGGCCTTCAGACTGGACCCCAGTTTTGTAATCCACTTTCCTACATTATTTTCATCTCTATAATCTAATTAGAAACTCTAAACAAATCTATAAACATGTATTATATTATTAATAAAAGCAATGATACAAAGTAAAAAATGGTGAACCCTGGTCAAAGGTAATATGTGTAACATAAACATTTGTACCTCCATAATAATCTGAAATAAAAAACTATTAAAAAATGTGGTATATCCTCACAATGGAATATTGCTCAATCCTAAGAAATGATGGTGAGCTAGCACCTTTTATGCTATCCTGGATTAAGCTTAAGGCCGTTATCCAAAGCAAGGCGACACATGACATGGAAAATGGGCGCTACATCTACTCGCCATCAAATTGGTACTGACTGATTAAAACTATGGTTTTCAAATGATGGCAATGCTCACCAGGGATTGGGGGGGGCCCAATCTTAGGGAGGTGGCGAGTATTTTGGAGGGGAAGGGCATAACTCTAACCCTTCTTAGGGAGAGGCAAAGATATACAATGTAACCAAAATGTCAAAAAAACAAAACAAAACAAAACTTTTTATCGGGTGGTGGGCAGGCGGTAGGGGGGGAGGAAGAAAGGGGTGTATGCTTCCATAACGTGCCTGGTGCACACCACCGGGGGATTGGACACATTGGGGGGGAGGGAGGGGGGGCAGGGAAAATATTTGTAACCCTAACAATATTTGTACCTCCATAATATGATGAAATAAAAAATATATATATATGATATTGACTAGATTAAATATGTTTTTCAGAATGAAACCAGTTTTGAATTTGCATAACACTTATTTATTTTTTCCTTAGTGACTAATAATCACAACATCTAAAATGGTAAACTTTGTTAATAATAAAAATATTATGGGGACAAAAAAAAATTTTTTTTTAAATTGCAAAACAAAGAGAACTTTGCCCAAGATTTCTTAGTTAGTGAATAGTGAATTAAAACCTGAGTCTAGATCTTAAGACTTTTTTCCATTACCATGAGCCTTTAAGACCTAAGGGGAAGAAGGAAGACTGTTGAGCCAATTCAGCATAAAGGCATTCAAAGGGTAATTTTTGTGGGTGAGGTTAGATTTTGGTGTGATATTTTCAGATTATGAATACTGATAAAAGGGAACATAACAAAAAAATGTCAATATCCAAAATTGGTAAACACGTAGTCCAGATAAAATCACTTTGGGATGCGTTTAGAAAAATACAGCTTAGACACATGAATAAACCAGGCCTCCATGGGCTTGGATTAGGGACCACTTTTATAAGGTAAGAGCTCATTAGAGTTAAAAAGACAAGGTCTCCTTGTGATTGGCTAATGGTTAGTATGGAAGAACAGAAGAATATCTTCCAGCAATTTTTAGTGAATTAATGATGACATCTCTTTTCTATACTTCGCTTTTAAATATTTTAAATGCACAGGCAGTTTAAAGGCTTAACAAAATAGATTAGTTGGAATTAGTCTGAAGATGGCTTTATATGAGTGCTTCTCTTTTCTTCAACAGCCAAAAGACATCATTGAAAAGGTAGGGGACTCTAGCATGCATCTGGAATGTCCCACGTGTCTCCAGAACCAATTCGTTGGCTTAATACAGGAACTCAGGGCACTAACTTCTGGGCTTCATGCAATATGGTTGACACTCAAAACATTATAGATAACTCACAAAGAAATGAATTAGCCTTTATAGTTAATTCACTGCTGTATATAATTTCCATGGAAAGCAACTTAGGTCTTTGCTCAGTGACATATATCAATCTGTGCAGGTCATAAAAAGCCTTAACATTCAGCTTATTAACCTGAATAATGTTCAGTTTGCATGCAATGTGGTAGTATGACACTTCCTCTTTTTTGCTCCATTCCTTCTAACAAAGTCCCTCCATATACACACACTGGTGACTTTTGGAATATTGAAAAATCTACCTAAAACTATTTCCTGTTGCACAGACATTGACAACTTACCATTTTGAATGATGAAGAAATGAGCATTTCCACTCTTTCCAGGCTGTTTGATTTCACAGCTCCTAACTCCCACCTCCAAACCTTTGTTGGTTAAACCCTCTTTGTATACCTTCCAGATCCACTACATTACTTTTTATGTTCAGTAGCCGCAGTTCAGTTTCCTGTGCATTGCTTGTGTTTTTATTCTAAAAGTCGGAAAACTACCACCAATATTTACATTATTAAACTGTTATGACCCCTAAGATTCCAATGTCACCACCCGGGGGTGGTACTCCAGAGGAAATCCTCTTTTGTAAATATAACCCTAATAGCTCAAACCCATGCCATATTTAATTTTGATTCATATTAATCTTTATAAAATATGTTATTTTTCTTGGAAATTCTGATTATCTATTCTTTCTTCCTTCTTTCTTTTCTTTCTCTTGCCTCCCTCCATCTTTCCTTCCTTAGTGCTTTATTGTAGATCCATAGGCTTTTCTCATTTGCACTGACTCTTCTGTCAAAGGCTCCTTTCTAGAGCCCACTATCCTGATACTCAATTCTAGCCAGTCTGCTCCCAAGGCACACTGCATGTCAGCCATTGCGTGTCTTCCAGAGACTCCTCTCCTGGGTCAAAGCTTCCCTTTAATAGACTCTATAGCATCTTCTCGCCCAGTCTGTGACTTCATTTTTCAAGCACATAGTCTCAAGGAGCTATTGGGTAAGGGGAGCATCCTTTAGCCTCAAATTTCCTGAAGAGGAAGTAAATTTCCGTGACATGCTCCAGGACAGTGGTTCTCAAACATGATTGTACATCACAATCATCTGGAAGGCTTACGGAATCACAGCTTTCTGGAAACCCCTGTAGAGTTTCTGATTTGGTGGGTGACTGAGGTAGGGTCACAGAATTTGCATTTCTGCCAAGTTCCCTGGGGGATGCGGATGTTGTTGGTTTGGGGACCACACTGGGAGCACCATGGCACTGGGAAAAAAAGGGGAAACAGGACCAGGACAAATACAGCTGGCCTGAATCTTTCTTGTTTATTCCCTTGTCCCGGTGAAGGCCATACGTTCATAGTGAGTAATGCAGAAAGAACACCTGTGGCTTAGCCCCTTCTGGGATTTCCATTTCAGATTGGCCTGCACTAGCTGTTGCCATTCTGGTCCTATTCCAAATATTAAGCACATCTGGGTCAGGTACCGAGCCTGCCTTTAATGTCTAGCGAGAGGCCCTTTCTATACCCTATCAAGACAAGGAAGTGATTCTGGTGCGACTGACTGCCCTTCAAACTCCTCAGGTGCTTTATCCTAAAGTCTAGATTTGGAATCTATCTAGAGTTTAGTAAGGGACCCAATTGGCCATAGGTTCAGTTCAGTGCTGTTTGCAAGAAAGATAATTTTTAAAGAGATCCATTCAACTTCCTGTGTCTATTTCTTGATTGACTACAAAATTCAAAAAATGCTGAAAAGTGTAATTAATTCTTGCTATTCAAATCCCAACAGTAACTTAAAATTAACTTACAATTTCTGAGCCCCATCACTCCTAAAAATATTTGCATTATATCCTTACACTTGATTGGTAGTTGGGTTGGGGATAAAAATCTAGGGACAAGGGATACTTCCCTTGGATTTATTAGGTTTGGGGGCCTAATATTTACAAGAGTTGTAGAATTTGTGAGAGTTTTAGAATTTTTGTGGGCCTTAGGTAATCTTAGTTTTGGAGTCCTACCTCTTCTCATACTACAAAGTACCATCATATAATAATAGCATATTATATATTTACTTAGTAATTTCTCATTTTTGATTTTGTAGTTTAGCATTATATTTTTGAATCTCTATGTATACATTTACACATAATATAATGTCTCTATATATCATATAATTTGAAAATGTTTTTACTTACAATACCTGGACATTAAATGTGTGGGTTTTTTCCCACACTAACAACCAATTCTCCAACTCTCCAGCCCCCATCCTGAAGCTATCTAGAGGCCACCAGTCATCTCACTAATGCACAAAAGACAGTCTTATCTCTCTAGAGAGTCTAAGAGTTTCAGGGGTTATGTTCTAGGAACCAAAGACTGAATATTAGAACAAATGATACTTCTATTAACCCTATATCACCACCATATTATCTATATCAGAAACTGGGGACAAAGACCAAATATATAGACAGATAGATAGATAATAGATAGACAGTATTATACCACAATCATATACATTATGTATCTACAGCTATGTGTTATACTACATATATTATATTACAGAGATATAATATATTTCTCTATAATAATTTTTTTCTTTTATAAAGCATTTTAATAGAACTTAAAAAACTCATAAGCCCTAGACACTATGTCTTAACATCTAAAAGATAAAATATCCCTAAGCATGCAATATAGCTAATGGGAAGTTTGACATCAATTTAAATGCTTATTCTTTTGTAGGCAACTATTTTGCACCTTGTAAGGTTTTTGGAGCTCTTCTTCATTTTTAATTCTTGAAATTTTATAGTAATATACTTATGTTTGATTATTCCTTTCCTATGACTCCAGACTCTTAATATACCCTTTCGATATGAATGCTTGTAACCTTTATATCTCTGGGAAGTTCTCATCTATTATAACTTTGATATTTTCACTTCTTCTGGTTTCTTTTTTTCTAAAGCTTTAAACATGGGGCAGAATTATATTAATAGCTGCATGACAGTCCATTAAATAGGTATGTCATCATCCTAATGTTATAAACCTAGATTCATGCAAGTAACACCTTTGCATATGTATTCTCTTTTGAATTAATTCCTCAGGAATAGTGTTTACTAGGTCAAAGGCTGGGAGATTTTATGCAGACGTGTTTGAGACCTCTGACATCAGAAGCCTTCTTTGAAGAGCATCTTCCAAGTAAAAGAAGCAAGTCTGAGGCCTGTGGCTGCTCCCCGCTGGTAGTCAGGGCACAAAGGCGCAGCCCCAGAGGCTGTTCTGGAGAGGCAGACTTGCTCTGGTGGGGGCAGTTCAGGTGCTATACAGACACCTGTGAGGCTAACCTCTCTTCTCATCTTCACTCTCACTGTCTGGCAATGGCTGATCCAGGCCCATGAGACCTCATGAGAAAGGCTTTGCCTTGTGCTTCACTGTCTGTAGGCTCGAGTGAGGAGAAGGCATTCATAAGACCTTTGACTGTGTGTGCCAGCCCCTCCCCAGATTCCTTGATCCACGAGGAATCTGCAGACAGCTGTGCCTTTGCAGCTAGAAAAAGGCCCAATCCCCAGCTCATTCTGATGCCAGGACTTGTGGGGCCACAAAGTTGGCTTATAGCCAGTATAGCCCTGGCCGTGGAATAGAAGAGGATGGCAATTTTGTTCATTATAATAAGGATAGAGACAAATCACAAGGCTTATTTTGTGTGCTACAAAGGATTATCCAGTGAAAAACAAATGGTGTTTTCCCAGTGAAGAGCTAGGATGACATAGGGTCCACACGGCTTATGTCAAATGCTTCCATGGTGGCCAAATCCTCCAACTGCTGCAGATCCTGTGCAGCTTGGGCCAGGTAAACAAGCACAGGATGTGAGTAAAGATGAATGCACCTCTCACTTGGCCACAGGGACATTCACCTACTAAATAGTTGCCTCTTTGTCTGATTTTGTAGTTGTTCTGCACTAGGAGGACATAGGTATAATCTCCTAATGGTTTCCCGCTCAGCTCTGTCACAAGATTTGGGTCCCCGGAAGCATTTCTACTGGAGGACTTCGGACAGATTTTGGATGCTTGAGAATTCCAGGTCATTTAACCATCTATTCAGCAACCATTTATTATGTCCATATCGTAGGGCAGCACAGTGTAGTGGGCAGAGGATGAAGTCTGAAACCTGTTTGACTTTACTCTATTGGTTCTCAGTTGGGTGATTTTGAGCTATTGATCTAGCCTTCTTGAGCCTCAGTGTCTGTATCTATAAAATTCCTGTGTTCTTGACTTATTATATTCATCCCACGAACAATCAAGAGAACCAGACTAAATTATCACCCAGATGATGGAACAACTGGAAATATAAAATACATGTTATTAATATAGCAAAGGTTCTAGTGCAAAAAATGGACAATGCACATGAACATATGAGAAATTTCAGGATAGAGATGGACACTATGTAAATAATCAAATAAATGATAGAAATTAAAAATATGGGAGCAGAGATAAAGAATATTTTCAGTGAGTCCATTAATATACTTGACACAGCCAAGGAAAGATTCAGTGAACTTGAAGGTGGGTCAGAAGAAATTATAAAAATGAAATCAGACATAAATGAGAATGGACATCAAAATGGCTTTTGAACAGCTTATCTAAATTTAAACACACACACAAACAGAAATAAGAACAAAATTAGAAAGAATAGGTTATCCAAAAACTATGGGACAATATCTTACTAACATATATGTAATCAGGGTATGGAATCACAGAAGAAGACACTGATCCAAAAGTCCAGGGTGCTTAATGGACCTTAAGCAGGATAAGTACGGAAACACATGTGTATTGTGCCCATGTGTGCATGTATGCACATGCACAAACACACCCTTAAACCATCATATTAAAAATTTTGAAATCAAATATAAAGGTAAAATATCAAAAGATACCAGAAAAAAATGTGATATACAGAGGAAGAGATATAAGAATTAAAGCAGGTATTGTCAGTAACTACACAAACAAGAAGAAAATCAAGTGACATCTTTAAAGTGATGGAAACAAAACCAAAATAAAGAAACAGGAAACACTGTCAACCTAGAGTACTACACCTAGATCACCCACTCAAAAAATTCAGTGATGAAGGTGAAATAAAATTTTTTTCAGACAAACAAAAATTGAGAGAATCTGTTATCAGCAAAACTGCACTAAAAGAAATATTAAAAAGTTCTTCAGAAGGAAGAAACATGATACCAGACAGAAATGTGGATTTACACACACACACAAATTGACTTTTTAAAGCAAAAAGGGGTAGCAACATATTGGGTGTTCACAACATTTATAACAATAAAATGGCAACAACTGCATAAAGGATGGAAAGGAGAAATTGGACTATAATTTTGTAGGATTATGAAGACAACTAAAAAATTCTTTGTAAACTTGCGGGAGGCAGTGATTTCTGAGATAATTTCTAAATCACAATTTCTAAAATCACAAAATTGAATTTTTTTAAATCATAAAGTGGACTTCATAAAATTCAAAACTTTTGCTTATTTTGGTTAACAAAATGAGATAACAGGCCACGGTCTGGGAGAAAATATTTGGAACATATTTCATAAAGAACTTATATCCATACTATTATATATAAATGACTCTCAAAACTTAATGATTTAAAAATATAATTGAAAAATGGACAAAAATGTTTAACAAACACTTCACCAGTGAAGACATACTGCTGACAAAAAAGGACACAAGAAAAATCATTAGTAATTAGCGAATGCTAATTAAAACCACACTCATACAACTACATACTTATTAGAAAGACTTTAAAAACTAATATTAGTATGCATAGATGAGGGTGTGGAGCAAAGTGAACCTCCTACATTGCCAGTGAGAATATAAAATAGCACAGCAACACTGGGAAATTTTGACAAGTTTCTTATTAAGTTAAATATGCACTTAGATCCAGCAATTCTATACATAAATGTTTAAATTGAATTTATTTATGATTGCCAAATACTGAAAATAAACCAAATGCCCTTTAACCTGTGAATGGATAAACAAACTCTGGCATATCCATAAAATGGAATATTATTTAGCAATAAAAAGAATGTACTACTGATATACTTAGCAATATGGATGAACCTCAAACACATTATTCTAGGCTTAAAGAAGACAGATTGGAAATGCAAAATTATAGGCACAGAAATCAGGTCAGTGGTTCCAGGGGCTAAAATTGTGGGGGAAGTTGTCTATAAAGAGGCATGGAGGAACTTTGGGAGTGATGAAACTGTTGATTATGGTGGTGCTTATGTGCTTGTCAACACTGGCAAACTGTACCCTGTATCCCGAAAAGGGTAAATTTTATTGCATATAAATTATAACTAAATTTTTAAAAATGCCTCCTTTCCATGCATTTTGGAATTTTTATTTATCCTTTTTAACTGATTTCTAACTTAATCCCCCTACCCAGAGAACATACTGATGTGATTTCAGTACTGTGCAATTTATTGAGCCTTTCTTTACAGCACAGCAGCGGGTCCATTTTGGTAAATGTTCCGTTTGTACTTCAAATAAATGTGTATTCTGCATGTATTGGATGCAGAACAGTGACAACAAAATAACCCCAAATCTAAGTGGCTAGTAGTCACCTTAACTGTTAAATACAGACTTTAACTCTTGAAATTCCCAACCTTCCTCTTAGTGGTTAAATACTCTTCATCTGTATGATTCTTTAATAAGGGGTACAGGCTTTAGTAGGGCCAGCTCAGGACAAATTGGAAATGCAATGATGATTCCACATTTCCTTAGTGTTCTTTACCCCTTTTCCCATTCCTTTCTCCTTTCCTACCCAGAGCAAGAACTTATGACGTTGAGGTTCTTCTGAATCCAATATGCTATAGAGGATGGTGATAAATTAATGACTCCTGAGTTGTTTTATAAAAACGACATTCATGGTTAAATAAAATAACATGAAAACGATAATGCTTGACCTAAGGAGGTACCTCATTTAAAGAAAAAGGCATAGTTGGGGTTGACCCAAACTCACAAACCAGCCACACAACTTACACGGGTTGTCACTTGAAATCATTTACTCAATCATCCTGCCATTCGGTTCTCTCCACTGCAAGATGGAGATAAGAATCCAGTCTGAGCTTACCAGGTCATTTTGAGTAGCTTATGAGATAACGTATAGTCTGGCTATCTCCTAAGTCAGGATGTCTGGCAGGGTTCAAGTGGATTTTGTTTGGTGGCAACATTGGCTGGACTTAAAAACTGACATGTCTACCAGGAGGAACTAGGAGCCATCTCACTGTGCCATGATGAAAACCAGAGGAAAGAGACTCCTCCAAAAAAGAGCTCATGCCATTCCCTTTTCATTTGTGGTTGATTATTCCTAAGAGCTGTGCCAATTTGCAAAACTTCCATGGTGATGTTTGGAGTTGGGGTCAGTAGCAGCAGACCCCCCAATGGGAGGAATCTCCTTATCCCCTTTCCTGAGAGCATCTAGAGAAAAGGGGACTTTTCTTTTTCTGAACAGAGATTTAAAGGGAATAATCTCAGAATCAAGCTCCCCTTGGAGTTGGCCATGTAAATTCCATTTTATCTGAAGATGTGATTTGAGCCCCTATTGTTTGCAATCCTGAGATAAGCCTTATCACATGCTCCTATCTCTTAGTGCTTGGAACACACATGAAAAGGGCTCTATGAGATTTTGATAAATTTGCATTTTCTTTGGTTCACTGCAGCTTTGCTAAACTCCATGCTAGATCTCCAAGAGGGAGACCCACTGCCCATATCTGCTAACACAGGTGACAGGAAGGGAAGAGGGCTCACTGACAGAGTTGCCTCAATTTGAATTCAAGTTAGGGATAGATGCTACGCATCCACAATTGCATATTTTCTGTCCTGGGCAGAAAATATATTCTATATATTGAATGAAAAAAAAAATCAGGATCGTTTCTTAAATCCCTTCTGAATGTCAGTGTGCTAGTTAGGAAAGGCAGGAGAATAAAACACAGACTCCAAAATCAGAACTTCTAAGTCTGAATTTCCTTTTGTCCCTAATTAGTTCCTTAACCTCCCTGTGTCTCATTTTCCTTTTTTATTAACTGATGATGGCAGTGGCAGCTACCTTGTAGATATACGGTGAAGATTAGGTGAGTTATCATATGTAAAGCACACGGAACATGGTAAGCACTAGGAGTGCTTGTTTTTATCATAATTTCACCCAAACTTTACAGTGATTTTAGAACAGAGGAATAATTTCCATCGAGTAGATAGAAATGAAGAGATTGAGATTCAGAGAATAGGAATGATTTGCCCAAAGCCATATCATTGATAACTAGAAGAGCTGACTCAGAATTCAGAGAACATTCAACTCTACTTCCTTCCACACTGGGACATCCCTGGGCACTAGTAGGTTAGATTCAATACTAACTCTATGAAGGATACTCCCAGGGAGAATGGGATGTCATAGAATAGGGCTTCAATCCTCTGGTTCTGATACTCGCTACCCGGGAGGTCCTGGACTGTGGCCTGTTTCTGTGACTCAGTTTTCCAATCTATTTAACAGGAATGAGTGAAAAGTACACATGAGATACTCAAATCTCCTTTCCTTAGGATGAAGCTTCATTTTCTTCCTTCCTTTGTAGCTGGGGATATTGGAAACTCATTCTGGCTCTCTGCTTAAAGCAGTCAAGGCAGAAGGTACAATGAGGACAAGGAATTTGACAGTCCTCTGTAAGCCTGGTACCTTTGGGCTGCTCCTAGGGTGCAGTGGCATCTCTGAAGAGAATTCTATGTAGCAGCCTTGTAGAGCTTGGAGTGCCCCATCTGTCAATCCTGGCTTCCTTACTACCATGTTCTAACTTTGCTTCTACAAGTTCTCCTCTAGATCCAACAAATAGCTTTCTTGACTCAACCCAGACCTAGCTAATTAGTTTGAATTTACTGGCTAATTTTCTTAAAAGAGATTAATGGGTTATTCATCTCTGGCAACCGCTATGTACACAGCTGCTGAGATAAAACAGATTAAGGGAGGTATGTGTATGTGTGTGCATGCATGCATATGTGCAAGATGCTGATTACATTTTGCCAACGTTATATCCTAATACCAAGGTCTGGATTTTCCTCTTGCCCCCAACAAAGGCATCAAGTTTTTCTCTTGCTAACCAGAGAAAGATAAAAATCAAGTTCACTTGCAATAGGGAAATTATTAGCATGTGCTAAAGTTTGGATGTTTCCATTTTTGCAGAACTAATGGTTCTCAGGTGCTACCAAAATAAACCAAGAAAGCCCTTCACCTTCTCTGCTAGAGGCAGAAATCCATAAGGGTGTGTCTCAGGTCTTTGTAGGGAGATCTTGGCCCTTTAAGGGAGGATTGAGAGTAGAGCTTTTCACCAGAGGGGCCTATGGCTCAGGGAAATTAGCTGAGAAATCAGGTGATCTGAAATTACAATATGAAGTTGATTATCTGTGCCACATCGGGCAAGCCCTTGATATCTAGGGTGACCATATAATTTATCTTCCAAACCAGGGCACTTTTGAAAATAAAAGGTGGAATCTATTAGCAACTGCCCCATGTTTGCCCTATAAATAACATCCCACCACCTCTTCCTCTACCTTCTTACACCCCAAGCCTCTGACTTGAATTACAAAGCCAGGAAAGCTGAATCTATGTAGGTTAAGTTCAGCCCTGGGTACTCTGGGCAGGGGTAGCCGACCAACTGTAATGCCAGGACATTTATAGTCCACATTTGGCCATGACTTTCAAAGCAAAGTTAGGCACCCAGAGTGGTCACATTTCCTCTGAAGCATTTGGAATGTTGGCAGGCAGACCCAGGCGATTGATATGCACCACTTGCATAGTCTTCAGTGGGGAGTAGGGGCTGGTATTGAGCAGAGGAATGTAGGAGACCATGAGAGATTTCCTGGTCTTTGCTGAAAACGGAAGTCCCCACTTGGGTTTCTACAGCTCCAAGCCACATTTTAGGCATGCTGTGCACAGTGGTTCTCCAGGGACCAGGAGTCTTGTGTTACCAGAGTTCAGCAGCCTGGCCAGGAAAATAAACACCCCTCTGCTAAAGGTTAAGAGTTTATCCAACTGGAAAAAAAAAAAAAAAAAAAAAAAAAAACAGTTTCGGCTTTTCTTGCAGACCTTCAAGGTGATGGAGGACAGCCTTCAACTTTTGTGGCTCAGCTTTTAGGGTCTTAGCTGTGGGGGTGTGGGTGAGCCAGAAACAAAACCAGCAAAAGCAAACAGTTCTCAGAGAAAGAGAGTCACCAACTCATAGAGGCCAGGTCTTTAAATCACCTCATCCAACTCCTTTAATTTACAGAGGAGGCCAACTGAGGCCTCCTCACCAACTGAGGCCCTGGTGAGAGAGTCTTTTACTATCCAGTATTGGAATGTGCTAGATTTCAGGAACATTCTCCATAACACGGTTAGGCAGCACACTTTCCATCTGGCTCCTTTGTCGAATGACCATAAATCTCTTTATTGGGTATAAATTAGTCTAATTTCTGGAACTTCTGTTAGAACTTATAATAAAATAAAACTTCTTTTCCCTTAGGGTTAGCTGAGAGAATTAATGTGAGTTGGGAGAGGATGACAGTCATCCTACCATCAATATGATGCCAACAGAGAGGAAAGCTGAGATGAGAGAGAGACTGGAGTCTAGTGGTATTATTTGAGTTCTTTGGATACAGCCATAAATGACTCAACAATCTTAACATATTTGGTTTAATAGCCAACACATACTCTTTTCAGCTTAAACTATTTTGAGCTGGATTTTCTGTCACATGACTGAAAAAGCCTTGCAGATACAGAAAGACGGTGATGCGTCAAGGGTCACATTTTTCAGCACTTAACAGCTTTTGTTCTCAAGTATAATTTCCCCTATATACTTTTTGCTACGCTCAGGAATGAGTGTGCAAATGCATAGCCCATCAGCTTACTCAAAGTTCACTGCCTGCCCTGGTACCTGAACCAGAGTGCACACCTCTATAGAAGTTACATCCCCCAAAGTGATGGTCCTTTCCTGTTTAAGCTCTTCTCAGAATGCAAGAGAGAGAATTAAAGAGCAAGGATAACATTGTTCACTTCCAAATCCAAATTGTAATACTTTGCCCAGTTATAATATAGTACATCATTTTCTACCAAGATCTTGCAAAGGATTCAATCTGTTCAGTTTGAAAGAGAGAAAGCCTAGGAATTATGTGCATTAACTACAAAATTCTCAAGCTCTGAAAATAGGATGAGGGTTAGCCATGTCTTATGGACTCCCAGGGATAGATTTAAGGCAGACAGTAGAAAGATATGGGGAGGCAGATTTCGAGTCAACATAAAAATTATTTAGCAAATAGAGCCGTTCAATAACATGAGGCAGTTAACTAGTTACTGGTTTTGTTCAAGAGGAAATCCTCAATTAGATGGAAGTAAAATATTAATAATCATTCAGATTTTCTTCCCACTCTTTTAACTTCTTATTTTAGAGTTCTAAGAGTTAGGTGGTAGAAATTTTAGACCAGGCTGATACATAATTGGAGGTGAGGATGGGGGATTGTGAATTCTGGGCAGGCTGATTGGGAAAACAATCTATACCAAGGGGGACAGAATCTTGCCTTCTACCCTGTAGTCTAAAAATTCCCTTTTCTCCAGGAAGCAACTAGGCTAGGAATTTTTCTCCAGAAGGGTCCCCAATAAACAATCCAGTCATTTTATCCTACACAGTGTTCTTGAGTTTGATTTATATTAGCAGATTAGCTGACAAAGATAAAAAGCAAAAAGAATGACCATAAGTGGTAGAGACACTATGGGTCTATAGTGGAAAAAAATATATTTGCTAATATTCAAACAAACATCAGTTCAAATCCTGATTTATATGTAAATGGAAGCAAGTGGACAACCCACAGGAACCATTTTTTAACATTAGCAAAAATGGAAATAATATCCTTTCTTTGAGAGAAGTCCATTTAAATAAATATTGATATAAACATGTTTAGAAAATAGAGAAAGTAGACTTTTCTTTCTATACTAACCTTAATCCTTAGAGAAAAAATAACATTAATAATTTTCTTCTAATATGTTTTCTATATATGTATAGACATACTTGGTTGTTAGAAAATTGAGACTGTGTATATTTTGCTTTTATTTAGCTTTCATATTTAAGTCATTTCAGTATCATTTTCCAGGTCATTAGATATTTTTCAATGGCATGATTTAATGGGCATGTGGATTCTTAGCATATACAGTTGACCCGTCAACAACATTGAGGTTTGAGGTGTGAACCCCCTATGTAGTAAAAAATTTGCTTATAACTTTTGACTTCCCAAACCTTAACTATTAATAGCCTACCACTGTCCAGAAACCTTACCAATAACATAATAACATAGAGTAGGTTAATACATATTTTGTATGTTGTATGTATTATACGCTGTATTCTTACAATAAAGTAAATTAGAGAAAGGAAAATGTTATTAAGAAAATGATAAGAAAGGAAAAGTATGTGAAAGTGGATCATCTTAAAGGTCTTTATCCTCTTTGTCTTCACAATGAGTATGAGGAAGAGGAAGGGTCTGTCTTGCTTTCTCAAGGGTGGCAGAGGCAGGAGAGGGGGAGGAGGTGGGAGGGAAGGCAAATACACTCGGTGTGACTGTTATTGAAAAAAAATCCACATATAAGTGGGCCTGTGCAGTTCAAACCCATGTTGTTCAGGGGTCAACTGTATACTCATTTCCTTATTTTTAGAGGTCAGTTGTTTCCTAAGTTTTATTCTCATAACTACCGTGCTTCCCTGAAAATAAGACCTACCCATAAAATAAGCCCTAGCAGGATTTCTAAGCATTTGCACAATATAAGCCTTACCCCTAAAATAAGACCTAGTGATGGGCGTGGCTGTGCAGCCTATCTGCACAACCCATGCATTTCATCGCGGAGCGGTAAAGAAGATGAGCAGCCCTTCTCATCTGCCCCATGAGAGCTCTATTGCTCGACATGAGAGATTGGGGCCAATGGTTCTAAAAGAAATAGAGTTGCAAGAAATTCATGATGGAATTCGGGGTTTGAAGAGTTATGATGATGTTCCAGAAAAAGACGACTTAATTGTATTTGAATAAATGTAGATTGTTGTACCGTACTTAAAAACAGTAACACATCCCCTGAAAATAAGCCCTAGGGTGTCTTCTTGAGGAAAAATAAATATAAGACCCTGTCTTATTTTTGGGGAAACACAGTAATGTTGTGATGGACTTACATGCACATGTATCATTGTACTCATATTAATTATTCTAGGTAAAATTAATAGATATGGAAGTATGATTTGAAATCTATGAATGTTTAATCTCTTTATTGCAATGCCACATCCCTTTTTAAAGGCATTTTTAAAACTTTTTTTTTCCCCAATCTATAGATCAACCAAGAGAAGGATGCTTTCCTATTATTGCATTTTAATCAACATATTCTCTCTTAGTTTATCTCAGTCTTCTTCAGGGTCTTTAAAAAATGTTTTACAAGTATCACCAATAAAGTTCTTGTACATCTTTTATAAGATTTTTTCCAAGAATATTATATTTATGGTTGCATTATAATTTTTAAATTATATTTCTTGTTTATGAATGCTATATACGAAACAAATGCAAAATATATTTGTTATTCATCAGATCTGTGAGTCTTCTAAATGGGCAATAGTATCATTTTATGATTGTTTCATTCCTGGGTACTTTTAACATTAACTAGCTAAATGATTTGATTTGTTTAAAAATAGAGTCCTGTATTCTCTAATAGTTATGGGAATATCCAGGATTTAAGAAGTCATGTTGAGTTAGCTTTAGTAATATGAAATTAATAACTTGCTTTCACGCTACATTTAAGTGTTCAAAATTATTTCTAAAACTCCTAAAATTTTTTCTAATAGCTTCCCATTTCTCCCCTGAAATTCCAGTTTTGTTCCCTTTTCCAGTATCTTCTTTATCTTGTTTATTACACCTCTGCCTCTACCCCATTGCCCAATAGCTCTTGCCAGAGCTTAGTTTGATTTTTGTCTTTTCAAGAGACAGGTGGAGCAGTGGAATGGCCCAGGCTTTGGGTTGGCTTGGTAGGTGCAAGGAGGTTGGGGTGGGTGGAGGGGCATGGCTGGGCGTGGTTAGGTTGTGGGAGCCCGCAAGGCTTTGCAAAGTCTCTGCAGGGCTTGGAGGTTGTTTACCTGGCCACTAGAGGGAGCTGCTGGGAGGTGGGTCAAAGCAGGCTCTCCAAATAGGAAGGCTGCTCCTGCAGAAGGGGACACAAGATTTGGTTGCTATGGCGCTGAAGGCTGTTTTCGTCCCTGCTGGGGGAACCTCCCTAGTTAGACAGCACAGCTTGGAGCCTCAGCAGGGCTACACGGTTACCACAAGAGAAAACGGCTGGGAGCAGCGTCAAGGCAGGTCCTCTAGACTCCAAAGGTTGCTCATGAAGAAAGGGCTGCAGTCCCCTGACAGTCTGGGAACCTGTCTGCGCCATGCTTGGGTGCTATGTCTCTGTGGGCTGGGATCTTACCTGCCAGAGGGCCCGCCCTAGTCCGATGGTGCAACTCTCTTGAAGGGGGGATGGGCGCTCTCCCAGATCACCAGGTCTTGGACCCTCACGGTATTCTCCCATCAGTTCCACCACGTGGGCTCCCTCGCCTCTTGAGTCCAGCTCCCAAACCTCCCCTTCGTGTCCCCCAGCAATAGGGCCACTGGATCTGGCCTGTATGTCTGACCTGCTGCGCCCTGCATCTCCAAAACGCACCAGCGGGCAGGGAGCTCCCAGATGGGGCGCCCAGGGTCCGCTGCAGGTCCTCAGGGGAAAGGCGTGTGCCCCAGTCTCTGCGGAAACCTCGGACTGCAGGGCGGGCCAGCTGGGGAGCGGTGGCTGCCCGCCAAAGTCTCAGCTCAAACTGCTCTCCCAGTTGCATGGGTCGGGGAAGAGTGGGGAACCGTAAGAGTCTGAACGGACGAAGCTGGCTCTCCAGCCTCTTTCCTCGCTCTCCTTGGAGGGAAGCCCACACGCAGTGTCCACGCTCTAGGATCACGCATGTTCTCCCCGCAGTTTCATGGCTGGCACGGTGTTTGGGCTAATGGGAGTAGAAAAGCTTCAAAGTAACTTGGCCCCCTGTTGGCCACCTGTTGATCACCTAAGGAATGTGGGAGAGATGAAGGGATTCCCCCTAACTCCCTCACTGGCCTCTGAGCCTCTCTGGGTTTGATCCTTGCTAATATCTTCCCCCACCATCCCCCTTATCCGCTTCCTTCTTTGCTTTGCAGTTTTCCTCCATGAGTTCCCCAGCAGGCTGGGGCATGTGTCTCTGTGACCTACACCTGAGCTGAGTCCTCTTTCCCCTCTCCTTTACCTGCAACCCTTCCTTCCCTCATGGGCCGTCTGGCAAGGGAGGTCTCTAGTCTGCCGTCCTGCGCCTCCCTCTCGTTTTCTTTGTACGTTTCCAGACCCTATTCTTAGGGGCATAGTTTAGATCTCTTGGGCATAAACATAGACCCAAGCACGCACAACACAAATATTTTTCAATGTTATGTTTTAAAGCTTTATTACAACTTGCTTCCTTTTACTAAAGTTTACTTTCCTAAACACTTTATATTAAATTGTCCCAAACCTTCAGAAAAACTGAAATAATAGTATTATTTAAACTCCTATACAACCTTTATAGCTTTCACTTATATTTACCATTTGCTAACATTTTGCTACATTTGTTTTCTCTCCACCCTCCCTCTTTCTCTTTCTCTCCATTTACGTGTAAAATTTTTTGTGTTGAACTATTTGAACATAAGTTGAAAATGTAATTTCACTTCTTCTCTAAATACTTCACTAGACATCTCCTATTAATAAAGACACTCTCCTACATAACCATGATCCCATTATTATATCCAAATTTTTAATATGTATTCAATTGTACTTTCTAAGTTTCAACCTATGTTTTATTTACCCAATTGTTCCAAAAACATATTCAGTAGATATTATTTTTTAAATTCAGCATCAAACTGAATTTCATATATTTGCATTCAGTTATCTATCTATGTATCTATCTATAGACATATATCTATATAGTTAAGTCCAATAAATGTTACATAAAGAATTTCCTCCTATTACATTCGTGGGTTTAAATAATTTGGTTCATATTTCCATCTTTTGCTATGACTGCTATTTGTTCTGCTTCTTTTCATTTCTTCTCTATTTTTTGCCTTTTTATATTAATTCATTTTTATTTTGACTTTTTCTCTTCCCATTCTCCCTGTCCCTACTAGTTTATTTCAGATATTGTAATTTTCAGTTATAAAATTTCCATCATTTTTGGTGATTTCTACTTATTTTCTGAGATTTCCTATCTCTTCATTTATTATGAGCATATTTTCCTTTATGACATTGAACATTGTTAGAATAACTGCTCTATCTACTTTCTGGGATTTTCCTTGCTCATTTTCTAGTTTCTCTATGACCTGTCCTCTGATCCTTCAAGCAGTAAGAATTTAGGTTTTCCATACAGTGCAGTAGTCCTCCAGCACCGTGCAAATTGCATTCTGCCAACAAACAACAGCCATTAAAATGGAAAACTCATCCAATGCTCTTTTGTTCTTCCAAGTGTCAACTAAGCTCCAGTACCTGCTTGCTTTTATAGTCTTCTCCAATGTCTTCAGATAGTTTACTTATTTATTTACTTACTGATTGATTTAATTTTATTTTGTCCATGGTTTATGACTGTTATTTGTGGGAGGACTGGTCTTGTAAGAGTTATCAGGCCTTTACCAAAAGTGAAATCTGCTTTGCACTAGTTGAGAAGCTATTATTGCCTATTATAATCTTTTGCTGGTTATACAAAATATTATAACATACATTCCAACTTTTTAGAATCCAAATTTAATGACTACATTGATATTTATCCTGGAAAGAATGAAGTTGTTTACTTTAAAACCTTAACCTTCACACACACCACTCCTGCCTTAGCCCCATTAATCAGGACTTTAGTTCTATTTTGTTATTAGTTTGTATTTCACAGATTTTGTTTATGAAGTTAATGTGGAACTTCATGAACATATGTGTTATTTCTCTTGCAGTTGATATTTTCTATATACTTTTTAATTTGTTGCTGACTAAATAAAGATTTGTTTTTATAATAGGTTATTCATATTTGTTTTTATATTTAGGCTTCTTTCTTAGTATATTTAGGTAATCTACATTTTTCATGAATTTAGACATTTTAAAAAGTTTGTATTTTCTGCATATCCTCAGTAAAAAATAAAAGATCTGTCTTCTTAATTATTATTTTTGTTTCTTGTCTTATTGTCACTGCTAGAACTTCATAAAAAGTTTAAAAAATAGTACTTAAAGCAAAATGTCTTACCTTGACTTTAAGGGAATCATCTACTTTTGTTTTAGATCATTTATGATTAGGCTACTTAGTATTATATTTTATTGCAATAAAAATAAACCTATTTCATCATAGTAATATTAACTTTTAATTGAATAATATAAAGTGCCATTTCTACTAATAAAATAACTATATTTTCTCTTTTGGTTTAATATTATATTATAGTTATTGTATTGTTGGTGCTGATGATGGTATTATTTTTGTGTGTGTGTGTTTTGCTTTGGTTTTTTTTTTGTTTTTGTTTTTGTTTTTTTGGCTTAAACAACAGACATTTATTTCTCACAGTTTTGGAGGCTGAGATGAGAGTAGGGTGCCAACATGGTCAGGTTCCGGTGAAGGCCTTTTTCCTGGCTTGTAGATGATTATAACTTTGCATTACTGAGATAACATTTACCTGGTTTTGTCACATTCAATTTTATTTGATTTCTTCCAAATGACTGAAATTAATTGGAATGCATTGAATAATATTCCATGGCATATAACTATTCTTATCTCATTGGAATTTTATTTTTTTGAAATTTCCAATAATTCTTTGGAAAACACAATGGTCTTAGCTTCATTTTCTCACTCTCCTCTACACCATTTTCCCAGAGTTATTGATCTGTTTAGGGTAATTTTTTTCCTTTTTCCTTTTTTTATTTAATCATATTATAGGAGTACAAATATTGTTAAGGTTACATATATTGCCGTTGCCCGCCCCCCCCCCCCCCCCCCCCCCCCCCCCCCCCCCCCCCGCTGCCGTGTCAGAGCTTCAAGTGTGTCCATCCTCCAGGTGATGCATATCGCACTCATTATGTAAGTATACACCCATCCCCTCCTCCCCCCCCACGACCTGACCGCCACCCGATAAATTTTTTGTTTTATTTTGTTACTTTTTTTTTTTACATTTTATATCTTTTCCTCTCGCTTAGAAGGATTAGAGGTAAGCACCCCCCCCCCACAGTGTTCCCTATATCCCTAAGATGTGGGTCTCTCCCCACTCCCAATTCCCTGGTGAGCACTACCACCATTTGAGTACCATAGTTTTAATCAGTCAGTACCAATTTGATGGTGAGTGCATGTGGAGCCCGATTTCCTGGTCTTGTGTCGCCTCACTTTGGATAACAGGCTTAAGCTTAATCCAGGATAGCATAAAGGTTGCTAGTTCGCTGTTGTTTCTTAGAATTGAGTAGTATTCCATTGTGAGCAAATACCAAATTTTGATTATCCACTCATGAATTGCACTTAGGTTGTTTCCATGTCCTTGCAATAGTGAATTGTTCTGCCATAAACATTCGGGTGCAGATGTCTTTATAATAGAATGTCTTATGCTCTTTTGGGTAGATGCCTAACAATGCTATTGCTGGGTTGAATGGTATTTCTATTTCTAGCTGTTTGAGATATCTCCAAATTCTTTTCCACAAAGGTTGCACTAATTTGCAGTCCCACCAGCAGTGTAAAAGTGTTCCTGACTCTCCACATCCTCGCCAGCATTTGTTGTTTTAGGATTTCCTGATACAGGCCATTCTCTCTGGGGTTAAGGTGGTATCTCATTGTGGTTTTGATTTGCATTTCTCTGATGATTAGAGATGTTGAGCATTTTTTTATATGTTTGCAGGCCATTATTCTGTCTTCTTCGGAGAAGTTTCTGTTCATTTCCATTGCCCATTTCTTGATGAGATTGTTTGCTTTTTGTTACTTCTTTTAAGTAGTTACTTCTTTTAAGTTCTAGATAGATTCTTGTTATTAGACCTTTATCAGAGGTGTAGAGAGCAAATATTATCTAGGAGTATATTTAATGAAAGATACAAAAGATTTATACAAGGAGAACTACGAAACACTAAAAAAACAAATTGCAGATGATGTAAACAGATGGAAAAATCTACCTTGTTCATGGATTGGTAGAATCAATATCATTAAAATGTCAATATTACCTAAAGTGATCTATAGAATTAATGCAACCCCCATCAAAGTACCACCAGCATTCTTTACAGATCTAGAAAAAATAATTCTTCGCTTTGTTTGGAACCAGAAAAAAACCTCGTATAGCCAAAGCAATCTTAAGTAAAAAAAACCAAACTGGGAGGCGTCAGTCTTCTTGACTTCAAGCTGTACTAAAAGCAATAATAGTTAAATCAGCATCAGCCTGGTACTGGCATAAGAACAGAAGTTTCGATGTTTGGAATAGAACTGAGATACCAGAGATGAAACCATCAGTATATGGTAACCTAATCTGTGATAAAGCAGACAAAAATATACAATGGGGAAAAGAATCTCTCTTCAATAAATGGTGCTGGGAAAACTGGATAGCTACATGCAGAACATTGAATCAGGATCCCTACCTCACACCTCTCACAAAAATTTGCTCAAGATGGTTAACAGATTTAAACCTAAGGCATGAAACCTTAAGAACCCTAGAAGAAGATGTGGGGAAAATGCTATCAGACATTGGCCTAGGCAAAGAATTTTTGAGGAAGACTCCCAAGGCAATCACTGCAGCATCAAATATAAACAAATGGGATCTGATCAAATTAAAAAGTTTCTGCACAGCTAAGAAAACTATCATTAGAGCAAATAGGTAATTTTTTCTTAAGTATATTTTGGTAATCTATATTTTTCATTAAAAATATTTTCTTTGATATTAAAATTTGCATCAAGAAATGCATAAAATTCTTGTAATTTACTTACTCTAGTGTCTGATGTTACATATTTTATCAATTATATTTGTATATATTTATGTTGCTGTTTTTTCCTCTTTCCCTCTCTCTCTGTTAATGTTATACATACATTATGTATGTATTATATATGTGTGTGTGTTTTGTTTTTATTTTAATTCATTAGTTTCTACTTTTATATGTTTCTTCTTATTTTCTTTATGTTTGATTTATTATTGTTTTATAGCATCTTCTTGATTTAATACTTAGGCCAGATTTCTTCATTCTTTCTTGTTCAATAAAACCACACGTTGATATGACTGTGCCTGGTGGAATAGCTTTACCTATAGATGATAACTTCGAATTGGTAGCACTCTCACTTTTATTATTTTCCAGTTTTTGCCTTCTCTTTCTTTAAGAGTTATTTGGAATTTTTTAATGCCAATTTGTTTAAATTCTCATTAATGTCTATTTAGATTATAGCGTGATCAGAGAATTTCATATAAGATTTTTGGATAAATTATTTCAGAAATAGATTGGACTAAAATTTATTGAACACGTCATAATTTCCTGGTATTTTACATAATTTTCTTAACCTAGTGAAATCATCTTACTCCCCAATTTAAGCCTCTTGAGGGCTTTTCTTATGTTCCTTTGCTTATGCTGGGTAATCTCCTCAAAGAATACACTCTCTTTTCCCACTAAAAATCTACCCATCTACTTGGGTCAACTTAAAATGGCATTTCCTTCTTGAATTCTTTCCTAATCACTTCAGTTGAATAAAACCTTTCTCACATTTGAGTAATTTGTTAAGTACTTACCCTGATCATAGCTTTTACCTTGTCCTATTTTATATTTTTGACTTGGTAAATTTTAATTGTTCTTGAGGGCACAATAAAATGTAAAGAGTGGGAGGTGCTACATAATAGACCCTCAGAGATTTGTTGGGCAGATTCAATTGAATTCAGATTCCAAAATAGAAAATCATTGTTCCTAAACAGGAATAGTTTCCCTATACTGGACTGCCTGGAATACAGATCCTGGCCTTTGCAGATTTTGCAAATTAATTGGATTAATACAAGATTGTATTTCACATTAGTGGAAACTGTTGCTGTTAATAATGAACAGAATTACTGGGCAAAGAGAAATTGATGCCACCTGTTCCAAGTTACCCCTTCACCTCCTCCTTTGCATTTTTCTGGGTCTTGAAAATCCCCATGTATCTCTGCTTTCTCTACCAGTAAAGCTTCCCTGGAGACAGGCAATTCTGAAGGCAATTTTCCAAGACCGTTTTCAGAGTTGGCTTGGCCTTGAGCTGTGACATGAAAGGGCATTTATTCTGGGACCTCAAAATGGAGTTTGGAGGAGACATTGCTGAACTTGTTTCAGAAATAGATCCTGTTCACATCATTTGTATTGCTTCATGTATAAATGTTTTAAGCCTGATATGTTCAGCTATAAGAATGTGTGTTTGTATGTGTGTATGCGTGCACTTTGAGTTGGGTGTTGTTTATACAAGTTTCTGCAGTGATTTTGACACTTCCCTGTGGTTTAGTGCTAAGTTCCCAGTCACACGTCTGTAGAAGCAGCTATTTGTGTTCTAATATGAGATCATATACTGAAATCATAATACCTTACATTCTAGAACCTTGCAATTTAATACAATTTTGAACTATATGGTGAAAACTTAAGAAATATTATTCTTTATATGCATATATCAAATTGAACATCAATGAATTCGATTCTTTTTTTTTTTTTTTTTTTTTTTTGGTCAACTTTTGATAAGGCTAGGGAACTATTTGAGACATTGGAGAATAAGCCTGGTTAGTTGGTTAGGAAAACTCTTACATTCCAACCTATAATTTTAAGACTTACACTTAGGATACAGTAGAACTAATCTTATAGGGTCACCATTCATGTGCTGTTCAAACTGAAATACATATGAGCGTGAAAGAAATTGCTATCACCTGAGGACTACAAGTGTAAACTCACATATCAGGCAAAAAGTGGCATACGATAGCCTTATATTATAAGTAATAAAGAAAATACTATTATTTATGAACATATCATAGTGCTGGCCACATTTTTGTTGGCCACCATAGAAGCTTGTAGTCTCGTAGTGAAAATATTTGCCACTCATAGTATAATAATATTTTCCTTTCTCATATTCATAATATATATCTTTCACCAATCAAATCATTCTGACACATTGATCTTTGGTATAGTATAGACTCCTTCCCAGCACAGCTCTCCAGATAGTCAATAATTATTATCAAGCATGACCCATAAGATTGAACTTGCTGCGTCTGTGCTCATATTTGCTATGATATCACGTGGCTACTTTATATTTTTGGCAAAGGTGGACAGAGCCTCTTTCTTTCATAATTAAAGCTGGGAGGTCCAGAGAGTATCTGAAGTGGTTTAATAACCTCAGCCACAAGTTATCATTATAGTAGCTTACTTGATAACAGCCAAGTAAGTCAATGAGAAAGGCAGCAAAAAGTCCAGTGGTCAGGCCTAGACTGGATTATGGGTCTGGGAACACTTTCCAGCAGGCTAGGGTGAGTTTAGGAGAGTAAAATAGTTCCATTTGCACCTCTTCTCTTCTTTGGTTCTCTTCTGTGAAGGCTATACTCAGACAAGGATCAAAAGCAAAACAGGAACTAAATTAAATATTATCAAAAAACTAGGCAAATGCTTGAAAACTTCCTCTCTTTTAAAATGCAAAGTTTCTTTGTTAAAAAAAAAATTGCAAACATTCTTTAGGCCATGTGGTATAAAAGGAACTTCAGACTTCCCTCTACTAAATCCTAAATGGCCAAGCATACATGTCAATAGCAACCTTATCCAATTACAGGTAAAGCAGAGAGCTGGGCATAGTGAGGTAGGGCCTGTCAGGTATAATCACCAGGTAAAAAGCACAAAGATGAAGTTTACCTGCCTTTGTGTGTTTACGGCACAATATTACCATCTACTGGAATATATCCTGGGCTTTGAACACCCAGGTTGAAGGTTTTTCTTCTTATGGGTTTGGAAAAAAGTTAGTAAGTGGTAAAAAAAGAGGAGAAAAATTAATGTGGGTGTCCCCAGTTCCAAAGATAGAGTTATAAACATAAGGAAAAGAGTATAAATTCCTCTTTTCTCCAAGAAAGACAGTGACTTCATTCAAATCCCAGGCAAATGTTGGGACTGTGATTGCTTCTGAATACCTTGAATGATCAGTACTCGCTCGAGACCTGAAGAGTGTCTTCCAGATGGAGAATTAGTAACCCAGCTCTAAAAAGTTTGGGACAGAGATCCTGGTAGGATTCGGTAGATTTCATATAAACAAACATTGCAAACATGGCAAATTTGCACTTCACAGTAAGATCCACTTGGTCATTGCTAATGTGGCATTAAAGCAGTCCTGTTTGAATCTTGGTTATTTACCAGAATGTCTCTCTTATACATAATAAATGAAGCCCCTTCTGAAGCTGGGCAAAAGTGCTTCTTAGAAAGGAATCATAACTCATGATAAGCTGCACACAAAATCACAACCAAGATTAGTGGGGAGAGGCACCTCTGCCAGACTGTGTACTCCATACTCAGTAGGAAGGATGAGATCCTTCCCCACATATCCACTTGTGGCCACTCATATTGCTACCCTGAGACTTCCTAGATTTGGATCAATGCATCTCTGCTTCTATGACTCCAGCCTGCTGAGCTAGTATTGCTCAAGAATTGGGCACAGCCAAAACCAAGAATTTGAGTGCCATTGAGAAGTTCTGTTCCTATTGATCCTTCAGTGTGAATCAATTACTATTTCTCCTTGGTCAGCTCCCTCTTTCATGTCCCAGGGACATTATCTGTCTTCAAAAACTCATACTCTGGGTCAACTCGTGCTACCTTCTCTCCTAAGTGCTTGCCTTAGCAGCAAGTCTTCCACTAGGGACAGAATGTGAGTTTCATGTAACCATGATCTATTGGCACTAGCTGCGTAAAATAATAGATTGAGGAGAACCCTATGGCTGTGTCTGGCCTATATGTACAAGTGCACACTAATTGATTAGAAAAGTCTGCTTACAGTCCTGCTTAGGGAGAAGTGTCACAAATGCCAGGTATTTGGCACCCTTATCCTGGTCCCATTAAATGATTCCATCTTCCCATTGTAGGGAGCGCTGGCATAAACATGTTGGGCTGAGACTTCAAGTATGCTGAAACTCAAACAGCATGGGCAGTCAAGAATTCTGGGCCACTGGTTTGAAGGGTTATTCCAACATGGGCAGCTGTCCAGTCCCAAACAGACAAATCAGAGAGTGAGGGCCTACTTTGTATAGGGTTCAAAAGTTGGGAAAGACTATGAGAACAAGGACTGGTGTGCTAAGAATATATTCCAGGAACATCCTGATATCAGTAAAACTCCAAATGTCAATGTTGACATCCAGGCAAATTTTCTATTCCATGCAGAGGTTGGAGGTTTGGTGAGAATTTAGGTGGTAGATAAAGTGTCTGGAAAGGCTAAGACAAAAAAGCTACTGTTCAGGGCAGGGTTTTGGACCTACAGAGAGAAACAGGAGAATTTGGTTAGAAAATAGATTCTCAGACCTGTTCTATAGGTTGGTCTAGTGTGGTGGATAGAAGAGGTCCTGGGATTCAGAGACATCTCAACAGATTTGAAGAAGATGTATTTCTGACATGAGTAGTCTGTAACAGTCAGACTCCCTCACCTGGCTCAAGACAAAAATCAGGCCAAATCTACAGGTGAAGGCATCGATACATTTGCTTAGAAGAATGAGTCATGCGATCCACATTCCAGAAGATTCTACAAAAACTGCATTCCAACCCTTACGCATTATGTAGAACTTTGAAGATCACATGCAAATGTCCTCAGGATACATCATTGTCTTCTTATTTAATTGGTTATTTTGGACCTTGTCGGTTTAGCTATGTATTAAAATGGAATCTTTGGATAAACTTCTGAAATCTCTATTCTCTGGTTTGTGTGTTTTGTTTGTTTGTTGGGGTGTTTTTACTCCAGAAAAAAATTAAGGAGTGGGCATTGGAGGGAAGTATAATGAATGCTTTCCCTCTGCACACTCTTCTACCAGCCCCAATGCCTAGCTTATAGTTTCACCTTGTACAATGGTCATAAAGTCAAATAGTCCCCATGGCACCCTGAAAAAGATCGTTCTTTTCCTATCAAACCTAGATCCTATTGACACTCAGATCCTTAGATTCATCCCTGAATTACTATCTTTGAACTGAGGACTTCTTAGACAACCTGGGGGTTTCCTGGGGTTTTTCATCCCTTTTTAAAATATCGATTTTGGAATCTTAAACTAGGTTTGTGCCTCTGATCTTTTCTGAGCATCAGTAAAATCCTTTATTTCCCACAAGTTCAACAGAAGCTGACTATTGGAGATATAAAAGGATCCGGACAGAAGGCCTTAAGAAAAGTTAGCCAGAAGTTTATCTTGGGAGAAGGTTGGGGCAAATATTGAAAGTGTTAAAATGCATGGGAACCAGATGGAATTTGGCTGACTCTGTTCTGCAGAAAGTACAGAAAAAAAAGTAACTGCAAGAAATGTGGGTAAAAGGTTCATTCCTGATCTCTCATTTGCCCCCATAGTTGTCAAGACTTGATAATATCTGGCTCTCCATAAGCCACACTATTAAAAAGCAGCAGCAAGAATATACCCCAGTGGCAGGTCTAAGAGATGTTTACATTTGACTTTGCAATATGTTCTCACACCAATGTCTGAATATGTCAAATAGCTTAAGAATATACTTTCTAATTAAAAGAGCTAAAAAGCGATACAAGTAGATCTACCATTTGATCCAGCAATTCCACTACTGGGCATCTACCCAAAAGATCAAAAGTCGCTTTATGAAAAAGACACCTGCACTCGAATGTTTATAGCAGCACAATTTACAATTGCAAAGCTGTGGAAACAACCCAAGTGCCCATCAATTCATGAGTGTATTAATAAAATGTGATATATGTATACCATGGAGTACTACTCAGATTTAAGAAACAATGGTCATATAGCACCTCTTGTATATTCCTGGATAGAGCTGGAACCCATTCTACTAAGTGAAGTATCTCAAAAATGGAAAAACAAGCACCACATGTACTCACCAGCAAATTGGTATTAACAGATCAACACCTAAGTGGACATATAGGAGTAACATTTATCGGGTGTGGGGAGGGTGGGAGTGGGAGGAGGGGATGGGTATATATACAACCACAATGAGTAAGATGTACAACGTTTGGGGGATGGACATGCTTGAAGCTCTTACGTGAGGGGGGAGGGGGGCATGGGCAATATATGTAACCTTAACACTTGTACCCCCATAATACGTTAAAATAAAAAAAATAAATAAAAGAGCTAAAACAAGACACCATTATCCTATTGAACCACTGTTCACCTCCTGTCTGTTCTCCAAAGCAAACTGAATAAGTTATCAAATTATGCAAAAGATGAATACGAGAAAGTTGAAGATTCCTTTGTCTCCATTTCTCTTTCTTGTTCTCTATAGCAGGCATTGCTGGTGCAATGCCACGTTGCCTAGGCATTGCCACATTTTCTATTCCTACCAAAGGCTTCTGCCTGAAAACACCTGCAGCAGAGGTTGCAGAGAGCTTGGAAGTGGGCTCAACCACCACACAAGACAGGCTGCATGTTCTGGGGAGTTCATCAATGCCCCTTGGAATGGTCTTCAATTAATGACAGATGAGAATTGGTAGAAAAATAGCTGAGCTTCCTCACCCTTCTCTGAGATATACCATAACCATCACCCATGAGGTTGAGCCCTAGTTACCCACAGCAGTAACTTGCTCGTTTATGCATCCTGTATTGCCTTCCTCCCCTTCCTTCCCTACCCCCTCACCACTTGCTGGGATCATCTCCTAAATAAGATACCTACGTGCACACCTTTCAGTCCGCATCTAGTCTGGGGAACCCACCCTGGAGCTCAGCCTGTCTTAACTCGTTATGGACCTAAGTGGGGATGCAGAGGTTATCGACATACTTGGAGGGAAAAATACCTTCCTGAGATCCAAGTAGTGCTTGGATATGGTAAGCCTTCTTCAGAATACACAGAAGCAGGGAGATAATACTATGAGCATCTACATCATGTGTGCAGAGAAGGCAAGTGTGTTCATTTATTCCTAATTAAAAGTCCTATACGTGGTGTTTAGATACATATATACACACACAAAGGCCCATGATATATTATTTATTTATGAATAATTGTCATCTCCCCTTAATAAATTTGTGTCAGTTATTTAAAAAGATGCAATAAAACACAATAATTAACTCAAAGAGTTGGGACAAGTGGAAGCCATGAGTTAGCAATTTGAAGGTTAGAGTATGAGTCACATTTGGAACTAAGTGTCATAAAGTATTGGCGATTGTAATAGGTGGGCTATAAATTTGGTCCTAAGCTTCCTGGAGAATAAAACACAGAAGAAAACAAGTTTTCTTAAAAGCCTAGAAAATTAAGCGCCTGGTTGTATATGGCTTTTTAATTACATGATTTATATTTATGAATGTGTGTGATTTATAATCATTTCAGTTACTTAGATTTCTGGCTCAATGTTTGGTCTTCTTCAAAACATCTTTACAGTTTCACTTGTGACTTCCTTATTTAGGGTGAGTTCCTCCTCTCTTCCTCACTGGCTAAACAAAGATTTCCCCCATTTTAGGACCTATTTTGTTTGTTTCCATAGTTACTGAAAGTGTACGCACATACACTCGCCACACGCACAAATATATAATACTTTTGACGATATTGTAATGAACATCTTGCAACTCAAAAATAAATCTTTTTGAAAGCATATAGTCTCTTTAAGTAAATTCTGATTTTTTAAAAAAATGATTTACTCTTTTCTTTAACAATGCCAGAACTTTGGTTTAAATAGTCAATATTAAAGCAAGTTTTGGGGAGATGTATCAATCATCAAAGTTAGTAAATTATAGACTGAATCTGTTCTAAAAACTGGTAATTGGCATCCTCTAAATTAATGAATTATTCTTAGTTCAAACAACTCTATGCCCAAAGGACAAAACAAATATGAGTTTCAATAACTAGTGAAGATAAGGATCATAAGTCTTTAGCAATATCTTCTGGGAATGAATATTTTTGTTAGATTTTTATCTCTTGTTATTAAAATCCAAAGTTTAAGATGTAAATTCTCAAAATAATCAAGCATAGGAGTTTTCAACTTTTGTTGGGTATAGGATAACCTATATAGATAAATTATCTTATCCTTAGGATAAGACCCCCTCAGACATTTTCCGTGGACATTTAACTCATGTGAGGAAGGGCTGACTGATCTTCAATGCAGTGAGAACTAAGGGAAGGCCAACTGAAGTGACATTTTAGAACACGGAAGGAAGTCCTCAGATAGATATCAAGCAAACGTCCCATTCTCAGAACTAATGTCTCTAAGTTCATCACTTCCCCTCCTCCTCCTCTTCCCTGATGACTACCACTAGCACTAGTTGCAGAGAGTTAAACATATAACCTCAAATCTCTCTAGCCAAGTCAGCCCTGAACTGATAATGGATACAATTAAATCTCCCCAATCTATGACATTTGAGAACCCTGGATTACAATAACTACAGATGTCAAAACTATCCATTTGTATATGAATGACATGAATCTTTAGTAATATTTCCCTTTACTTTCTGGCATATATTTTGCTTTTCCTTGTGCTTTGGTTTAAATGTTTGTCCCCTCCAAAACTCACATGGAAATTTAATTGCCATTGTAACAATATTAAGAGGTGAGACCTTTAAAGGGTGATTAAGCTATGAGGACTCTGCCCTCATCTATGCATCAATGCTGTTATCAAGGCAATGGGTTCCTTATAAAAAGGTGAATATGCCCCCCCTCTTCTCTCTTTTTCTCTAAACTTCTCTTTGCCTTTCTAACATGTGATGTCTTCCACTATGCAATGACACAGCAAAAAGGCTCTTGCCAGATGCCAGCATCTTGATATTGGACTTTGCAACCTCCAGAACTGTGAGCCAATAAATTTCTGTCCATTATAAATTACCCAGTGTGTAGAATTCTCTCTCTCTCTTTTTTTTTTTTTTGAGACAGAGTCTCACTCTGTTGCATGGGCTAGAATGCCATGGCATCAGCCTAGCTCATAGCAATCTCAAACTCCTGGGCTCAAGAGTTCCTCCTGCCTCAGCCTCCCGAGTAGCTGGGACTACAGGCATGTGCCACCATGCCTGGCTAATTTTTTCTATATATTTTTAGTTGGCCAATTAATTTCTTTCTATTTTTAGTAGAGATGGGGTCTCACTGTTGCTCAGGCTGGTTTCGAACTCCTGACCTTGAGCAATCCGCCCGCCTCGGCCTCCCAGAGTGCTAGGATTACAGGCGTGAGCCATCGCACCCAGCCATGTGTATAGTATTGTTATAGCAGTCCCAAACAGACTGAGACACGTTAAGAATAGATTCACTGGTATAAGATCAAAGCTTATTTACAACCTCAAAAAAGAGAAGAAAGTAAAAATCCTGGATACAGATATCATTCCAACAAATATAGTTAAAATGTGAATAAATATATTTTTTCAAACTGCTTAGACATAATTCTACTTACAACACAGTCTCTGGGAAATAGGCATGATTTTTAGAAGAAGAGGGTAGCTTCTGTTGGTAATGAGTTCAGTTACATGAACTTTAATCTTCTTTTCAAATTTTTGATTTTTTGATTGTTTAGGCAGTGTGTTTCTTTGGGCAAAACTGAGGTATAGACTACAATTTACTTAACAAATAAATTTTTACAAGAGAGATAATTTGAGGAATCCAGTTTCCTAGACTCAACAGTTACACAAAATTGTTTACATTACCTGTATGAGAGAATTTCCTTAGATGGTTACATCTGGATGGGTATATTCTATTTTTCTTTCGATAGAAGTACAGAAAGTTCAACTAAGGGAATTACAACTAGAACAAATTATTTGGGTATGATTCTAACTATTTCTAATTAACTTTATTTGATCCCAAAGGATATCATCTTATAAGTTTTTCCAAAAAAAGTAATTCAGAAGGGAGACAGGATTTATCATTTGGAAGAAATCAGACACCTACCATATGATTCCTCTAAACAATGGGAGCTCTGCTTTCCTAAATACTGATCTGATTCTTCAAAAAGTTCTTATTTCAATAAAATGCACCCTCTCTGTGACAGTTTTTTAGCAATGCCTATTGTCCGGAGAAACTAAGATTTCTCAAGAATATAGCAGTTAATTGGAAAGGATGTACAGCAGAAAATGACTTCCCTGAGGGAAGAGGACCCTTAATATCATAGGTTTGCTGATCGCTGCAGGAAAACTATGCACATAGTGACTTATGAGGTGGCCCTGGCTTGCAGACTGCACAAGCCACTTCCACATTCTCTTTTGTAGAATCTCAACAATTAGCATTCTACACTACTGATATTTCAATTAATAAAAGTAGTTGTAACTGAACTAGTATGACAAGGAGCATATATGTACCCAAGGCTCCAAAGATAGAAGTTTGCTACCATGGCGAAAATAACAAAAGCATGAAAAAATACTCTTCTTGTATTGATCCTTCCTGCTTGACCCCAGCAGTAGAATTCCAGGTGCTCATGGGAGGCACTGAAGAGATAGTTTAGGTTTCTGAGTAGACTGCCTTACGTTAAAATGAAATGAGAACCTTTTAACCAATGCGTGCATATTCTGCGTATCTGACTTTCAATCTCTACCCCATTTGAATTCCCCAGAAACCACAAGAGAAAAGGTAAAAAAAGACCTAACTATCAGAGTAGAAAGAGGCTGTAAGCTATAGCTTAAACAATGAATACGTTTCAATTGCTACAATTCTGAGTACACTGTGAGATCATTTGGGAGTCTCTGACAAAATACCATAGCCCAGGCCCACATCCAAATTATTTTGCATTTTTGTGTTTTTTAATCTGGGTTTGTGTTCATATATCAGTGGTTTTAAAAACATCCTAGATGATTCCAATGTCAGCAGAGTGAAAAACAGACTCCAACTAAAATCCAATAGACTTATGTGTACATCCAAGCAAAGGGGAAGGCTAAAGGGATCCCCAGCCCCTCCTTTAACCTCCTCAACATGGCATTGCATTATTAATTTATAATGTGGACTCTGATTCTGCCAAACTAATAAAATGAAACGTCCAGGGGAAGTAATTATAGAAAAAAGTCATCTGTATAGTGGGCCTATGTTTGAATTACCCAATTAAACAGATGAGAGTGTGTCCCAGATTGCTAGATGCCAACAATTTTCAGAGTATAACCAACCTAGTGCCTCGGACTTTCCCCATTGTTATTTTCTCAGAAATTCAAGAAACATCTATTAAATGAATGAATAAATTTATGAATGAATCAATGTATAAATGCATCTGAGGAACTGACCACTACTTATCTGTGCCTATGGTGTATGCCCAGTTCTATCTATGCCTAGCCTGAGACAGGAGACTTCACGAAGATAACTCCTGCTGTTGGGAAACTCATAGACTAAAGGAACAGACATGATTCAGTTGATGAAGAGCTTTGAAAGAATCGAAAGGTTAAAATACCATTGACTTTGCAGTGTCTGGCACTCATCACAAATCAGATGAAAAGAAGAGGAAATGCTATAATTAAAGAAGTACTTAGAAATTAAGGAAAGTGAAATTATTATATATCAAAAACTGTCAGATGCAGCTAAACTAACATTTAAAGGAAATCTTCATGGAATTCTTTTAGAAACAACAACAACAACAAAAAAATCAAAATTAATGAGCTAAGCATCCAGCTAAGAAATTAAAGAAAAATATTTTAAAAGTAAATAGAAAGAAAAGCTGAAGAAAGGAAATAATAATAGAAAAGTGGAAATAAATGAATTTCAAAAATATGCATTTGTAGTAGAGATAGTCAATAAAACCATAAAAAATGTTTGTAGAAAAGACTAAGAAAAAATAAACAATACAGATCAAGGGGGAAAAAGGAGGAAATCATAAATTAATTATTTAAAAAAGGAGAGCAATAAATAACAATAGGTCAAGAGAGGTTAAAAAATCAGAACAACTTTATGGCAATAAAGAAGAAGAGTTAGATAAAATTGGCAATGTAGAAAAAATAAATTTTCAAAATTGAATCAAGAAGAAAAAGAAAATCACTATATACGGAATGATTTTGTTATAAAATTGTGAAGTTGCTAGAGCCAGGAATTCTCAATTATTTTCTATTAGTGAGGGAAACTATAGTCTCTCTCTTTAACAAACTGCTTGAGAAAATAGAAAAATAGGAAATGCTTCTCAACTCTCTTTGAGAGAATACTAAAGCATCAATACCAGACTTACAGAAGGACAGTTCAAGAAGGCAAGATTATAGTTCAATCAGATGTATGAACATTCATGCAGAACTCCCAATGTAATGATTAGCAAGTCAAAATTCATAATTTTTATTTAAAATTTTAAATGTCACTCAAAATCATAAACAAGTGAACTTATCCTGGATGTACACGTCTCAGATATCTTAGCTATGTGATGATGGGTCACCATTAGAGAATATCCTAATAATTTAGTAGAATAAGAGAAAACAGAAACATGTTTATTTAAACAAATGTAACAAAGCAAGAAGAAAAAGTGAACTTTAATTTATGATTTTTTACAGTTTAAAAAAATTGAAATAGAAACTTTCTTACTATGATAAAATATATTAGCCTAATATCTTTAGCTATTAGCACACTTAATAGTAGACAGAAGAGTTTCCATTAAATCAGAAAAAAGATACAAATGATTAATATCAGCAGGTCTCTTCAACACTTTAATGAATTAATGCTATTCCTAGCCAATGTAATAAGATAGGCAAAAAGAAAAATGATCATAAAGATTTTTTAATTGTCATTATTTGCAGAACATGATTGCCTACATAGAAAACCCTAGAGCTTTACAGTTAGTCCTTCATATCCAAGGGTTCCATATCCATGGAAAAATATTTTAAAAAATTAAAAATAACAATACAACAATAAAAATACAAATAAAAAGCAATATATTATAAAAACTACTTATATAGCATTTATATTATATTAGGTAAATAAATAACCTGGATGTAACTTAAAGTATATGGGAGGATGTGTGTAGGTTACGTGCAAATACTACATCATTTTATATAATGGACTTGAACATTCTTGGACTTTGGTATCTGTGAATGGTCCTGGAACCAATCCCCCATGGGTATGGCGGGATGACTGTGTACATTTTTAAAAAATTCTTAAAGTAGTCCAGAAAGGTACCTGGACATGTGAATTCCTACATATCAGCAATAACCAGAAGAAAATGCACTTAATCAAAATAAATTAATTACACATGTAGGAAGAAATACATCTTTAAAAATTATCTTTGTAGGATCATCATGTAATGGTTTAGAAAAGGAGCATATCAAATTTAAATTGTGTCCTAAATTATCAATGAGTTCAATGCAATGCCAAAAAATTATAACAAGATTTTATTATAACAATTGACATGTTAATTGTAAAATTTATATAAATTAATATTCAAAAAATACAGACAATTCTGAATTTTTAAAAAATAGTAGAAGGAGGAAAGACAATTAAGGGAAAACTGGCTTGATCAGCTGTCAAAACATTATAAAATTATGATAAATAAAATGATCATATTTAACATCTTATGTAAATAAGTAAGGTAGCATTATAAAACTGGGAAAAATAATAAAATATTTACTTTAGATTGTGTTGGTTTCCATATATATAAAATAGCTGACATAGTAAGATATACATTATTCCATACTGATTAAAACAAATATAAAAAACAAAATTTAAATTTATCAGATGAAAAGTCATTTATGATCTCAAGATAGGAAAGGACTTCTTAAACATAAAAGAGGAAGCATAAGCCCAAAGGAAAAGATTGAGACATTTGATGACATCAAAATGACAAATTTTTTAACTGAAAAATGAAACAATAAACAAAGCAAAAAAAAAAAAAGCCTGATTGTGTGTAGACGAAAATATTTGCCTAGAGCACAAAAGTACATAAAAGACAAATAATTGTTTTCCAGGTTATACCAGAACTTCTACTAAAATAGAGTCAAATTAAGAAGAAAGTGGAAAGAAGTGATTACTATGTGATTCATGGGGTGGTGGGTGGTGTATAGAGTTGGGAGCCCTGGGGCCAAAAATAGATCAGAAAATGTACACGTTACTAAAAAAGAGTAAAACGAAAATTAATATGACATTGGAATTCATTTTGCTACTAAATGAATGGGAAAATAATGAGAAAGTGTAATACATCCAGATTTATCTAGGGTGTGAGGAAAGAAACATTTCATACTCTGCTATATGAATTGGTACAACCATTTTGAAAAACAATTTGACAGTAGATAGAAAACTAAAAATAGATATCCTTTAGAGCTTGGTAGTTTTTGTTCCTAAATCTATATTCTAGAAGATTCTGGAACATAGGCCCAAGTAGATATGTGCAAAGAAGACTTATAATAGAAAAGAATAAAAGTACAATGCTATAATTTTAGCCTGGGGTAGAAAATGGAAAATAAAAGTGCAGTGTAAGACAAAAGCACAAAATATTAAAAATGGTGTCATCTATATTTAAACCTGTAGTTACTATATTCCAATGTGACTGGATCTCAGAAACGTGATTTTTAAATTGAAAAATTAATAGCTGATCTTACTATAACAGAGTACATTACCACTGATATGAATAAAAACCAAAGAAACAGCACATAGTATTTACAGTTAGTTTTGCACTTGAATATATAAAAGAGATTGAAACAATATACAGTACATTTTGTGGGTTTCTTTTTTTTTTACCCACCACTATACAAACGAGGACATACTAAAGTTTTGATAGTGATTGTGTCAGAATGGAGAGAGGGAAGAAAATGGAGCTTGTATGGGGAGTGTGTGTGTGTGTGTCCCTTGTGTGAGTAATACTCCATTCATTTAAAAATGAGACAAATGTGAGAAATGGCATATTAATATTTGTCATTTCTGGGTGGTTCTAAACTATTCCCTTTGTTCATAGTTTCTGTGTCTTAAAATTTCCCAGAGATTATAATTAAAAACTATATTACAATATTTCCATATCTCTAAATGTTACTTAGGATGTGGTTTTTGGAGACTGCATAATATTCTATACTATCGATTTATCATGATGATTTAATGCCTTTTCTATTATTATGCTGTTTAAATTTACCATGGTTATAAACAGTGATGTTAGAATATTCTCATATGTGAACATTATCTTTATCTACTTGATATCTCTTATATACAGAATATTATGTGTTTTGTTAGTATAATTTTATTTCCTATCATCTCATTTTATTGCTCATATGTTTTGCTTTATATGGTTTGATATTATTTGGCACATAAAATTTCAAAACTATTATATCAACACTATGAGTTGTATTTGTTATTTGTATAAAATAGACAACATTGTCTCTCTTTAATGTTTTCATTGCCTTAATTCAATTGTACCTGATTTTGGTATAATCACTGGTACTTTTTTTCTTACATAGAATTTTAATCTTGAAAGGAGCAGATAATTTTTAAACTATATAAATTATGTAAACAATACAAGATGAGCTTTTCAATTAATTTAATGAGCTGATATAAATCTGATATAAACACTGATATAAAACAGAAAAAGATGACACTGTGGTTTCTAAAAGTTGAAGAAAAAATATCCTATTAGGGTACTTCAAAAGATATATGATGAAAACAGAAAATCCATTATTTAGAAACAAACAATAAAAAGTATTATTAGTAAAATTGAAATAGATAATAATCAAAGATATAGTTTTTCTTAAACCAGTGGGCAACATCATTTTTTAAGGCTGAAACACCATAGATTTTTCTTTTAAAACAATCAAAATGAAAATGACACCAGAAATCTTAATATTTTTCAATTACTACATTTTTTCTTATGTAAAAACTCTATTCAATTCATTAAAAAATGACTAATAATTATCAGTATGAAATGTAAAGACCCAAAGTAACATTACTTTAAGTTGATGATATCTAACTAAAAGACAATTTTTTTCCAAATGGTTAATCAACATCTAAATATATTGTCAACAGATTTTAAATGTCTCTTGGCCATGTATTATGTTAGATATGACTCACACATAAAACATAATTCAAATGAAATCTCATTGCATTGAATTTATACTTGCACACATATATACATGCCTGTAAATGTGATTTTTTTTCTTTTGAAATTTCTCATTGGATATTGCCTGGATATCAGAAAATGATTGATTTCGGTGTAACTATGTATCAAATGGTTTACTGAATTTTTATTTTATTTTTTATTTTTTAAATGTTTAGTTTTAAGAGCTTTAATGTTGATTTTCCTGGATTTGTCTAAGAAAAGTTACTTATTTCTCAAAAGAATTGGTCATACCTTGACTATAAATATTTATACTTTTATTTGTTTTTTATATTTTATCACATTATTTAGAATTTCAAAATATTGTTGTATAGTAATTTGCTTACTTTAATAGAAAGGGTGACAAGTTTCAAATTATGTGATGTGTGCTACTGATTTTCAAATGATTTCTTTTATCAAGTTAAGAATCTTTATATATTTGTATTTTAATAAAATATTTTTTCTTTGATTGTATTTTTTTTTTCCAGAAGTACGTCCTGTATTTTATCAAGTGACTTTTGCCAGATGTCAAAATGTTTGTATGGTTTCTTAGCTTTACTCTCTTAATGCACTGAATAATATTAACTTATTTCCTGACATGAAGCATCCTTGCAATCTTTTATATTATTTGTTAATTAGGATTCTTGCTTCTAATTAACAAAATTAAATGTATTGAAAGCAGAAAACAATAAACATCAGCATACCTATTACTAGACTAGTTAGGAACTACTAAAATTTGTAACTTGAATTAAAGAAGTATTGACATTTATAACTTTTTTTTTGTATTTTGGAAATATATTAATTTTAGACTCTCAGGATACAACAGCAGACAAAACAAAGTCTGTTCCTCACACACAAAAAAATGTAAATATGTCAGGCGGTAATACATAGAGAAACACAGAGCAGAAACCATGCTATACCTGGGGGGTGTTATTTTGTATAGGCTGATTCAGGAAGGTCCCACTGAAAAATGACATCTAAGCAGAGACATGACAGAGGGAAAGAAATAAGGCATGAGGGCATCTTGAGGAAGAGCATTTCAGGCAGAAGGAGCAGTAAGTGCAAAAGTCCTGTGCCCTGAGCATCCTTGGCAAGTTCACAGAGTGGCAATTTTATTCTCTCAGGATTTTCTTCTTGCAGTTTTAAAGTTTTGTGTTTTCACATTGGGTCTTAATCCAGTTGAAGTTTATTTTTGTGTGGTATGCTATAGGAATATAAAATTATTTTCTTAAGATCATATTTTCCTACTGATTTGTAAAAGCCCCATCTGCTGCCTTAAACTCCAGTCCTCAATTAAGTACTTTGATAAAGTTTGTTCATTTTCTCCATAAAGTCTGTAACATTTTAAAATTAATTCCCAGGTAATTTAAAGTAAATTTTGTTAAGGATTCAAATACGTGGCTTTATTATAGACTATAATTATAGTTTAATTGGCCTTTGATGGAGACATAGGAATGTTACTGACCTTTGTCTTTTGATCTTAAGGCTGCCAGTGCTCAACTTTTTTATGCATTGTAACAGTTTGTACATTATTTTAGGTTCTTCTAAGGAGATTATCAAGTCTGTAATGTTATTTTGTTTCCTCATGTAGAGTGTAGATCTCATTTACTTTTTCTTATTCAAACTGGAAGGGTCTCTAAATATTACAGTAAAGAGAGATGGTGGTAGCTATTCTTTTCTTGCTCCAAATTAAGGAAGAAGAATTCTAATATTACAAAATTAAGTATAATATTTCCTGTGAGTTTCCTCTTTAACAAGCTATATTTGGATATAATTTACATAAAACAAAATGCAACCATTTTAAATGTACAGTTCTATGGGTTTTGTCAAATGTATACACACTAATCATTGTCACCATAATGAAGATAGTGTTTTTTAACCAACCTTGAAAGTTTCTTCATGTCCTTTTCCAGTCAATCTCTTTACCCTATCCTAGACCTAAGTGACAATGAATTCATTTTTTTCTCACTTTAAAATAGTTTTGCTTATTCTAGACTTATGCATAAATGGAATCATACAATATGTACACTTCTGTGTCTGATTTTGTTCACTCATTACAATGTTTGTGAGATTCTCATATGCTGTTGCATGTATCACTAGTCAATTATTTTATTTGTTGAATATTATTCTATTGTATGGATATAGCGCAGTTTGCTTATCCATTCCTCTGTTGAGGGATATTGGGCTGTGTCTAGACTTTGGCTATTAAAAATAAAGCTACTATGAAGATTATTGCAAATATCTTTGTTTGGACATATATTTTAGGGTTTTTTAAAAAATAAATAACTAGGAATGGAATCACCAGGTCATATGGTAAATGTATATTTAACTTCAAAATAGGCTCCAAATGGCTTTCCAGAGTGGCGGGGCGATTTTACATCCTCACAAGCAATGTATGATGGTTCCAATTGCTTCACATTCTCACCAAGATTGGTTTATTTTCTAAAGAAAAAGAAGAAACATTACTCTTTTTGAATTATAGGTGCTCTAATTGGTATGTAGTGGTATTTGATTGGGGTTTTAATTTTTATTTCCCTCATGACTAGGGATGTTGAGTATCTTTTCATCTGCTCATGGAAATTTGTATTTTTTTTGTCAAAGTATCTGTTCAAAACATTTTTTCCCCAGTTTTAAGGCTGGTTGCTGGTCCTCTTATTATTAAGTTTGAAAAATTTTTTAGATATTCTGAAAACAATTATTTTATCAGATGTATGTTCTGCAAGTCTATTGCTAGCCTTCTCATCTTCATAGGGATATATTTATGTCCTATCTTTGCCTTCTCTTAGGCCACAAAGAATCTTATTTTTTATTAGAAGTTTTCTTATTTTTACTGCTTACATGTAGGTCTTTGATCCATTTTGAGTTATTTTCTGTGTACAGAGTAAGGTAAGAAGTGAGGTTCATTTTTTCAATATGAATATTCAATTGTTCTAACATAACTTGTTGAAAAGATTACCTTTTCCCCATTGAATTACCCTGTTACCTTTTTGGAAAATCAATTAAATAAAAATCAAATGTGGGTGCATTTCTGGACTCATTTTGTTTGATTGATCTCAATGTTTATCTTTACACTAGTACCACAATCTTTTGGTGTATATATATATGTATATATATATATGAATTATTTATACATTGATATATATTAATATGTGTGTATACATGTATCTTATTCATTCATCTGTCAATGGACACTTAGGTTGATTCCATATCTTGGCTATTGTGAATAATGGTGCAATGAACACGGGAACACAGATTTATCTCCATAAGGCCCCAGTTTCATTTCCTTTGAGTGTATAACCAGGAGAGGGATTGCTAGATCCTATGGTAGTTCCATTTTTAATATTTTGAGAAACTCCATACTGTTTTCCATAATGGTTGTACCAGTTTACGTTTCCAACAGCAGCACGCAAGTGTTCCCTTTTCTCCACACCCTCACTTGTTATCTCTTGTCTTTTTGATAATCGCCAACCTAACAGGTCGTGTTCTATTGTGCTTTTGATTCTCATTTCCCTGATAATTAGTGATGTTGAGCACATTATCACATACCTGTTGGCCATTATTACGCCTTCTTTGGAAAAATGTCTATTCACATTCTTTGCCCATTTTTCATCACATTATTTGTGTTTTTGCTATTGAGCTGAGTCCCTTATATATTTTGGATATTAACTCCCTATCAGATATATGGTTTCCAAATATTTTCTCCCAAACCCTTGGCTGCCTTTTTATTTTGTTTCTCTTGCTGTGCAGAAGCTTTTTAGTTTGACATGGTGATTTATTTTTTATCTCAGTTATTTTAATTTTTAATTCAAGAATTTCTACTTTGTTCTTTTCTTTGTATTTTTTCACTTTTTCCATGATTATATTATCTATCTTTTCAATCATTGAGACATTTAGCCTTATTTCTTTAAATACAGTTTTTATTAATTCTTGGAATTTTAATAGCATTTTAAAAGTCTTTTTCTACTAAATCTTACATGAGACACACTCAGAGTCAGATTCTATTGACTTCCTTTTTTCTGTATATGGTTCACACTCTCTTATTTATTTATTTATTTTTGCAAAACTTTATTTTTGGTTGAAAGGTGAATATTGTAGGCTATATATCTTAGTGATTTGGATTCTGTTATCTTCTTTGGGGGACTTAAAAAAATCTAGCAGACATTAATAGTTACTTTATCTGTTCATGAACTGAAAACTCTATGTCTCCTGCAGTGAGCAGCAGCTGTTATTTCTGCTCAATTTTTTGAGTTTCCAGGAGTTGCCTTTTTAGCCCTGCTTCCTTTGGGGTTCCCCTTTACCTGTGAAGTTTAGCCGTCCATGAGGATTTGGGCAGAGCTTACATATAGATTTTGGGACTCACCCACTCTGTGATTCCCTGCTTTTAATATTTCCCACATAAATTTCCAGCTTGCTCTGCCAGCCCCAAACTTTCTCCTTTTTTACTTCAGAATGGTAAGATTGTATCATTCTGCCACTTCAGCATGTGCTCAGTCAAAAATACAACAATTCTCACCCAGTGCAATTCTGTCTCGTAAGAGCAGAAACTTCTTTTGTTTCTGCCAGTGTTTTTATTGGTCTGTGGATTCTCCTTGGGCATGTGCAGTTGAATGGTCAGTAAGGTATTCAAGTGTTTAAACTTAGACGTTGGGTTTCAGCCTTTTTGCAACCCTCTTGTTTCCAGGAATTCTGTCCTAAATACTCAGCCTCTTTGCCTGCCTTGAACTCTATTCTTTGACACCCCAAGCCAGTAAAGCTGTGATCTTTCACTGTTACTCACAAAAAAGTAGTCTTAACAAAGGAGTGTATTTCCCTCTCACGTATGCATATGTGGAAGTCAGCTGCCAAAGCATACATGCGTCCCCTTGGTGTGCTCAGGGACACAGGATACTATCTTTCTGCATTGTTATCATAGCTAGACTTCTCATTACCTTGCTGTTTGAGATTGCTGCTGCAGCTCCAGCGATCAAGTGTGCTGAAGACCAGAAGAGGTAAGTGGAGAAAGGCAGAGTGGAGTACTTCCAGCAGCTGGCTTTATACAGCCTTTCCAGATATCCCCCTCACACAAAATCACTGCTTTCCTCTCACTGGTCAGAAACTATCTGCATAGTTATACCTAACTACAACAAAGGATGGGAAACGTAGTCTTTTTATTCAAGGGGACTACCTTTCTAGCTCAAAATCAGGGTTCTGCTTACCGAAGAGCAATAAGAAGCAAGGCAAAAACAACTAAAAATCACAAAACTTGTTTTTAATTGTGATGATAAAAGCCAGCTCAGTAGAGGTTGAGGAATGGATTAGACACCAGAGAACAGTCATTAGGAATATATTAGTTAAGAAGTTTGTCCAGAAAGAGCCCCCAATAAACCTAGGATGTATAAGGGATTAGCAGTTGGTAAAAAAACAGCCTTGTAATGTTTGCTAAGTGGATGAATTAGTGTAGGCACAGTTCCCATGTTTAAGCTAAAAGATTTTGCTGGTAAGCCCTGTAATTAGCATGGTGCCCAACATCAGTTTTTTTTCTGCTTTCAACACATTTCAAAAAGTATTATCTTTCCCATGCATTCAAAGAGTGGGGGTACAGTGGTCTGTGGTTTGGTTCTTGGCCATTTGGGTTTTCTTACTGGGGACTTTAATAGCAAGCATTTTACCCAGCAAGGCCTTGGCAGATGGCTTTAAAAACTCCTTACCCTGCTAACGCAGAGAGTGGCTGTTGTGTCTTAGCTGCAGGGAGGACAGAACCTCGAAGCAAGCGGTTCATCTTTAGAACAAATTTCCTCACCAGGGCACAATCCCAAAATGACAACAACTTTGGGTGAACAGGTCAACGAGAAAGTTCACCAAAATTATCGTAATCAACACTTCAGTGCAAAGTCCATCGTCTGCAGCAGAAATCTGGCTCCTTATTAACGTATCATTTATTTGTCAAAGTAGCTTTCTTACTGAAACAACATTAGTCATAAATTTTCTCTTCTTCAGCAAAATAAATAACCTATTCCTCTTTTTCTCCTCTTGGAAAGACCAATGATATCCGATCCATTACATGTTGCAATCAGAGTTCTGGTTGTTGAGACAAACGCTCCTATAAAAGAAGAACCTGCAAGAACCACTTCCTGTCTTTAGAAAGAAGGGGATTTTCAGAGTGTTTGTCTTTAGGATCACATTCAGAGACAGTTTATGAAAGGTTTAGACCCGCTCTGAACTGCTCCTTTGTGAAGAATTTTGAATTTCACTACATTTAGTTTGGGGGTAAATGCACACATATTTGTGTTGCAATTATGCCTAGACCAAAGAAAGTGCTTTACATAATACACTTACTGTCAGTTAACACGTACAGTGAACTCTTCAAAAGTTCAGAATCTTGCCTTAAATGGATCTCTATTAGATTTCAACCCTCATACTTATTATCTGCATGATTTTGACTAATTTTCAGTGTCCTAATCTGTAAAATGGATGTCATATTATCATCAAGCCTATAAGGCTATTGTGAGAATAAAATTCTCTAAAGTGATAGGGGAAATTAGAACAGGGCTTGAGTGAAGTAAATGTCAGTAAGTATCCGCAGTAAAATAGAATTGTTATGAAAAGCAATAGAAAATCTAGAAATTCATTGTCTTTTAGTTACATCATGCTAAATCAAGTTAACAATCTTGATTTCTTGTTCAATAAATGTTTCTTGATGTCAAAGATGATTAAAGTGTAATTATACAACTTAATAAACTATATACATTAATATATACACACATATACTTTTATGTATGTTGTGTGCATATACATATGTATGTATACATATATTACAACTAGCTGCTTTTGAGAACTTTTCTGAGTTTCTTGGCCAAAAGACCTAAAAGAGCTCTGTGATAAAAAATGTTCGTTCAGTGCCAAATCAGACAACTGCGAACACAAAATTTACCCCAAACGGTGATGGCTAAGTTTGTGCTTATCTAAATTTTTCCTTCTTGTTTGAGCTGACGAAGCCAGGATTTCCTAGGAAGTAAAGTTCTATGGATAAAAGAATGAGAGCAGGGAATTCCTGCTTGAGACAGGAAGAGCTGTGTGAGCCAAGGATAGGAGGCAATGTGTGGAGGGCACTCAGTTCTCTGACTGCACTTTATTGAGCTCAGTGAGATAAAACTGTTAGGGAACTCTCTCTGCCACTGTCTTGAAGCCGCAGGAGGATTGAGAAGACGGTGGATTGCATTGCCTTGGCACAGGGGAGATGGAGATGGCCTGGGACTCAAATTTAGTTATTTGAAGATAGAGGTAGTGAGGAATTTCAGGACTGAGAGAAGCAGAAGACAGCAAGTGAGGGTTGGAAAAGGGGTCCTGGCCTTGACGTAGCTGTTCTTCAGCTCTGATCAGCCCCAGCTGGAAGGTTCGTCTTCCCGCATCAGTGGTGGCCAGTTTATAAGAATGCCTTTGCCAGCATACTCTGAGTTTTAGAAATAGTCATTAGTCTCTTGTTGTTTAAGGATGCAGATACTAGACATCCTTAGGCCACTGTCATCTATCAGCCACATTCCTTCCCAAATGTCCCCTCAGGTTGACCCCTCATTTCCTGTTCCATTAGCTACCTTAGATTGCACCATAGGTCCAGGTTCTCTGGCACAGCATTGGGGATTGGAGACTTCAAATCATAAAAGAAAATCTCTCCTGTTTCAGCTACTTCATTGCATCTTTTGTCCTGACAGTCCCATGGCCTGTGAATTGACAATGTCCCTTTTATTTTTATTAGAATCCTTAGAATGACGCAGACCTCACCATTGCTTTAATCATCTCTGCTCTTTACTTTTGTTCCTTGATTTCCATAGCTGATCTTTATTTAAGCACTGACTCACCTATAACCCACCAGCAAATCCTATGAGTGTTAGTGCTACAGTCAAAATATATCCAGAATCCAACCACATTTCTGCTCTCCATTGCTACCATCTTGGTCCACCATCATCTCTTACCTGGATAGCTGCAGAAGTTTTCTGACTTATCCATCTCTTTCCAAGTTTGCCTCTACTCCCCTAAGAGAGCTGGATGGATCTTGATAAAATGTAAATTTTTTTTTATCATGTGTTCTTGCTGCCCTGCTCAAAACCCTTCAATTATTTTATGTCTCATTTAAAATAAGTGCCACAAGGTTCACAAGTCCCCACAATCTGACTCAACACCTCATCACCATTCTGACTTCAGCTTCCATTTCTCACCCCCATCACTTTCTCTGCTCCAGCCACACTGGCCTTCTTAGAAGTTTTACAGGTATACTTCCCCTCCACTTGTTATAATTCACCATGAATCTCTCTGCTTTATAATTGTAATAAAGTAATACAATTAAGATGAAAATGTAAGGCTTTATTCGTGATTTCTTTCTTTCTAAATGACCTGCAAAATCAGAGACTAGGAACTGAGTTGAAATTACTACCCAGGAATTTCCTAAATTGATGGAGAATCCAAAAAGAGGCAGGTGATTTTTACAATGCCAGGGGCAACATTGAAGTCCCTCATCTTACGGATGAGGGACTTCATTTATAGTGGAAAAATTCAACTTGATACAAAAGGTACCATAATAGAGGTCAGTTTTGGTTATATCCTAGCACAAGATACAGAGATTTATCCTAACTTGAGAAGGGGGTACAGGGAAAGCTTTCTGGAGTAGATGAAATCTGAAAGAAGTTCTGAAAGAAAAACGTAAGGGTAAGTGGGCATGGACAGGTAGGAAGGACACCTGTGGTAGTTGGATAGCACAATTCTTGTAGGGAGTTTGAGACAGTGAGAGGTTAGGCGTTGCAGAAGACAAGTTGGGAGAGAGAGGCATAGGCCACGTCTTGCTCAGGAACCTGGGACTCACTGGGTGGAGGAGGGAGAGCCAGTGAAGGCTTCTAAGCAAGGGAGATGCACAGAGTGACATGGAAAATGTTCACTCTGATTATTATGGAAGAAATATTTAAGCGGGTGGTAGAAAGACCAATGTTGCAACATTGAAGCATGATGCCAGTATGATATTTTTTCTGCCTCCATGATTGGAAAAAAGTATTCTTTCTTTCTTATATTTTAATAATTTGTCAGTTATAACTCTATTTTCATCTGTACACATTAATGTTTCTTTAGTGCTAGAAAGGACTCCCTCCTCTCCCCTCCCCCTCTTTTCTCCTTCCCTCCCCTTTCCTTCTTTTTCTTCCTTTTTTCTCTCTTTCTTTTTTGCTTCCTTCCCTCCCTCCCTCCCCCACTGGGAATGCCCAGTGTCCCGACACACACACACACACACACACACACACAAACACACACACCCATGCAGGGTCACAAACCCACCATATCTGCTACTTGAGCTGGACAAAATGAAATGTTAGCAGCTCAGGTCATCAATTCCCCTAAACCTGATTTGCAGTAGTTGCCAATCTTTCTATTACTGTAATTGCCGGCTAAATGAACTATAATTGTATTAAGAGGTAACTCTGAAATATGCATGTGCTCTCTGCTGATTCTCAGAATATGTGAAGAGAGGGGATTGATTCGTCATGCTTGGAAGAACCATCTGGAGATGCTCCCTCTGGGGTATGTCATTTGGAGGCCGCCTTTTCGTTCTGGGGAAAGTCAAGGCCAGATGACCCAGAGTCTGCCAGAGGGACACACGGGAATCTCTAGGAATCTCAGGGGCTTTTCACAGGATGATTGATCACAACAGTGATTCCCCAGTGTCAAAGAAGCCTGAGATCAAGACGGAATTCTCTTTAGTCCTGAACATAAGAGAAGATATTCAGACTAAAGTTCATGTTCTGATAGCCTACTTTGCTAAGAGCAATGCAGGAGCTTTTCAAATATCCCTTCCTTTCAAATACCCCTGCAGTATGAATACACTCATTTTAAAAATGAGGAGACAAAAGCTTAGAGATGGTAAATGTCTTGTCAGTGCTGGACTGCTAGTCATCAAGAAAACAGAGTCTCAAATCCTGGTCTGCTGAGTCCCAGTCCATAGCCACTGGAAAGACATTTCCAATATCATGAAAGGCATTTTTAAAAAAATACCTTCAGAGCAGTCTAAGACTAGAGGACTGTGGTGTAGGTTTGTGTTGGGATGAGTGTATGGTGGGAAATTCTACTTAAAAAGATTTTGTGCAGTTCATTGTCTATTATTTTGAATAATTAAATATGTCATATAACCCACAATTTTCATCTCTGAGGCTACCTGTTTCTTCGATAAAACCTAAGATTGAAATTTAGGAATTTCTGACTTTCTCATTATGGCTGGCTATTGGACATGCTCACTCTTCCCTCTAATTGGAGTAATGGTACTGATTTCCTTACTTGAAAAGACAAAAGGTATAAATTAGGTTAGACCATGGTGGGGGGGAAAGTAAACCTCAATATAGGAGTCACAGTGAATAATAACACAGTAAACCTAACCTAGTTCCTGTCTTCAAGGAACTAGAAATCTAGTCGGTGGGCCACAAGACCAATTAAATAAAAAGAAGTTAAAACTCTGACTTAAATGTGCTTTCACAGAGACTGCTATCTACCACCCAATATCTCTGCACCCTTCCTTCCTTAGTAACAAAGTCACAATTTTATAGAGAACAATAATGTGCCTAGATTATATTTCCCAGCATCTCTTGCAGCAAGATTTGATCGTACGACCAAGTTCTGGTGAATGAGATATTAAGTGATTTATAGGAAGGCTTATTAAATGAAGTGGGCTCTTCTAAAAGGGGCTCCTGCTGCCCACAAAGTAGATGTGATGGCTGGAATGTCAGCAGCCATCTTAAATTGTGAGGCCACCTTGAAGATGGAAGCTGCTTATCAGTATTAGAACTTACAGGTACTTGGAAAAGTTATTATTTACACCCAAATCCCTTTTCCTAGATCAGGGGTCCTCAAACTATGGCCCGTGGGCCGCATGTGGCCCACCAAAGACATTTATCCAGCACGCCGGGTGTTTTTGCCACCACTGCCTGTCCTGCTCAGCAGCCGACTAGTCCCGGGCCCACAGTGTGCATGTGTGGGAAGTGTGCCACACTCTCCCATGGCCCTCTAACGGTCTGAAGGACAGTGAACTGGCCCCCTGTTTAAAAAGGTTGAGGATCCCTGGCCTAGATCTAAGTTTGTCTGAAACTGCAGTGGATGATTCCCTGAATACTTCAAGAGCTTGCATGTTTCTGCTTCTCTACCTGATCTGGGCCACAGGGACGTGCTCTACCTGGAGCAGGGCAGTCCCTGGAAGAGGGGATTTAATGTCCCCAGGGGCCACTCCCAACCAATTAGGGGTTGAAATAATTGGATAAATCCCTCAGCTTTATGCCTCCTCCATGGAAAAATTCTAGATACATTCTACAGATCCCTCCAGAGGACCCCATTTCTTTGCTTGTGTGCCCTCTATTGACTCCTCCCATCTCTGCTTCATTGCTTGACCCTCTTCCCTTCTTCCTGGGGTCACCCTCCCAAACAAACTACCATGACTCAAGGGCCTGAATTGAGTTTGGCTTTTGGAAAAACCCAAACTCTGACAAATAAGAGTAAGTACTGATTTTGGTTGACCAAATGACTTTCTACTTGCCAAATCCAACTACTTTGTCCTCACCTTCTTCTTCTCCATTCTTTCTGTAGTGTGTGCCAGCATTGATCTTCTCTATTGCAATCCTGGTTCCCTTTGACTTCCACTATCACCTGTGTGTTCACGCCTTCTTTACTCACTTGAGAACTGCTGTGCCTCATGTTCCACCATTGAGGTCTCCTCATTCCATTCCAACATACCATACACACACTCATTCATTCTCATATGCACTGAACCACTAAGTGTCTTAACTGGCTTTCCACAGCTCCACTCTACTTCTCCAGATTACTTTTTGACATCCTTTCGGTATGCTAAGTGCCAGATTTTTTTTTTTTTTTTTGGATTTCCTTGAACAATGCCTACTCTTTCTTTCCAATGAGCCTATGGCCCTTGTATTTCTTGTCCCTGGCCTCTTCCCTTCAGTATCTGTTTATACCTGTTCAAATCCTATTTTGAATGGCCTGAGTCACCTGTTGCTTCCTCCATATTCTCCTTATTCTTATTCTCTCTTATTCTCCTCCATAGTCTTCCTCCATATTCACCTTCATATTCTCCAATAGAAAGTGACAGTTGCTCCTTGCCACCAAGATACACTTTGTGCTTGCCATTTTTTAAATATCCTTTGACTCATTGGTAAATATTTGTTGAAAAGGATTAGAATTAAGTTTATTTGTAATAAGAGTTGCTTTTTATTTCACAAATTTCTAGAGTAGATATCTTTGTTCATAGTGTCTACTAGTTGAATTTCAAAATCACAGGCAAATCATATTTCACCATATTATTAATAAAAGGTAGCTTGAAATATCAGCACATTAAATCCTTTCCTTGATGTTTTCAGGGTAAAATGTACTTCATGTAGACACCCATGGAAAATACCTCCTATGAGCCTGTGTTTATTTTTATTTTATGTTTCCACTTACAAAACAGACTAACTACTAATATCACTATGTCTCATCCATGAGACAAAATGTAGAGTGAAGCTGACAGATGATAGGAAACAACAGTCTTATTTGAGTTTTAAAAATTTAGCTAAATGTTCCAAATCTTTAGATATCTGGGACAGCTAGAGGTAGGAAGTTTCTCTGTCCATTTTGAAAAAATGAGGACACTTATATCACTTCCTTTTGTACCATGGATTTCTGAGTTACTTAAGAATTATGATTATTGTGCTCAGAGATATCTGGGAAAAAAGTATTATCAATCACAGAAATCAATTTTCTTTTTTTTTTTTTTCTTTTTTTTTTTTTTGAGACAGAGTCTCGCTTTGTTGCCCAGGCTAGAGTGAGTGCCGTGGCGTCAGCCTAGCTCACAGCAACCTCAAACTCCTGGGCTCGAGCAATCCTGCTGCCTCAGCCTCCCGAGTAGCTGGGACTACAGGCATGCGCCACCATGCCCGACTAGTTTTTTTTTTTTTATATATATATTAGTTGGCCAATTAATTTCTTTCTATTTTTATAGTAGAGACGAGGTCTCGCTCAGGCTGGTTTTGAACTCCTGACCTTGAGCAATCCGCCCGCCTCGGCCTCCCAGAGTGCTAGGATTACAGGCGTGAGCCACCGCGCCCGGCCAGAAATCAATTTTCTTTCAATCTGATCTTCCTTCTCAAATGCAACATATAGCTTCCCATTAAAATCTATTCAATTTCCTTGTTATGGAGATGACTGTTGCTGGTAAAATTAAATACCATACCCATTGCTCCCTGGTTCTCCAGGGAGTTCAGAATATTCTCTGTCCTGGCACTGTGCTTCTTCCTTCTCTCCCTCTCCTGAAGGAGCTGCAGCTCTTGCTAGTTATGTTCAGTGAAAGAAGTTTCTGTTGTTTGAAAAGGATACAAAAGGAAAGTGAAAAATGAAGGTGATTCTGTCAGGAGGAGGTCAAAGAGCCTTGACATTTTGGGTGGGCACATGTAAGCCATGCATGGGAGGGGGGCTTAGCAGCTAAAGACAAGAATCCTATGAACTGTGACTGATTCCTCTTGCTTGATAGGTTTGGATTCTTGTATATGTGATCTGTCGAGGGGCTGCTTTCAAAAAAAATCTACAAGGGAATGAAGGAAGCAGGATAGAAAAGAGAGAATTCAGGAGAAGTCTCACCTTAAGCTGGTCCTGCAAAGCACTCTGAAGAATGAATCACATCCCAAGATCTTCTCCTCCACTCCCACCCCTACCTCCAGGAAAAGGGGGCTACACTGTTGTACATATGCATCAGTTATCAGCACTGGGCCACTCCAGGGAAAGGAGTATAAGATCCCAGGCACCTAGACAAGACAGTTCTCATCAGCCATGGAAAATCCTCCAGAAGAGAATGTGTGAGTCATTATCAGCCAACACCCCCAGTAGAAAAAAGGTAAGGCCACCAGTCTCACAAAGGGGAACTAGGTAGAGAACCAACACCACTTGTCACAATAATGTATTGCTGAAATGAACTGGGCACAGTGAGTTCATGCAGTGGAATATACTGGGCCTGTTATTGAAGCTTATTAGTCAGAGCTGCAAGGATCTAAGAAGAAATCAATAACTAATAAAATCATTTGCCCCATAAGACAGCACCCTACCATTTGGGGAGTTCATATGGGAGAAATCTCTGTGCACATTGGAGGGTTCTAGGAACATAAATTATGCCACTGCTCTGCCAGCAAAGACCACTTTCCATACACACAGAAGCTTCTGATCTTGCAAAGGATATGTGTGTGTGAACCACCAACAGTTGAATTCTCAAAGCTGATCAATGGCCAGATGTCAGTTCAGGTCATGGTCAACACAATGTCAGGCCACCTGACTTCCATTACTGTGCCTTGTCTCCTGTGATTGATGCTGGAGAGGCTTGCCAGGCTATCATGAAAACACCCCTGACTTCATCAACAGTGGTGTTCTCCAGGGTCTAGGAAGAAATCATTTTGCCATAGGTTTGTCTTTGGGAAATGATTCTTTAAACTTACTTACCAGCTATACCCAGCTTACTTACCAGCTATATGGGAGCTGAACTGTCAGAAACACGTGGAAGGCGCACACACACACACACACACACACACACACACACACACACACAGCTCCATGCTCTCTATATACATAGATGCTGCCTTTTGATGAGCTGGGAAAAAAACCCTTGGTGAGAAGAGCTACTAAAGCTGGTTATTCCCTATGGAAGAATATTCCTCATACTATTAAGCAACAAAACAATTAATCAGTCAGTGTTGAAACCAGAAATTCAAAATTTACTGTCTATAGAATTCCAGAGGTAACAAGAGTTCAGAGATTACCCATTATGATCATCTCATTTTGCAGAAGAGGGCATTGGCATTGAGTCTGTTACTAGCTGTAGGACTTTGCCAAATTACTTCAATTGCCTATGCCTCAGTTTCTCCTTGTGTAAATAAAGTACTTAGCTCATTGAGTTGAAACCTGAATTAAATGAGTAACACCTGTGGAGTCCTTATGACAATGCCTAGCACATTGTTAAAGCCATATGGGTTAATTAAATATAAATAAATATAAATAAATAACTTGCCCAGGGTCAGTTTATTAGCTTATGTTATTATAGGTTTATTAAGAGTTTCATTGAATTAATATAAAATATGAATATACATAAATATTTAATAATAATTTAATTATAAATAATTAATAGAAATTAGCCAATATACAAATAGGTCAGGTTATTTTCAAATTCAGATTCATCAGTGATAGCAATAGTTAAATGCTCTGGCTTTATGTTCACACAGGGAAGAATTTTATTTCTTGTTCCTGCTACTCACTGTGTGACCTTGGGAAAGGGATTTTATTTATCTAATATTTAATTTCTTCATGTGTGAAATAAAGATAATAATACCAGAAATCAAAATAATAATAGCTACACAGGGGGTTCCTTAAAAATCAAAGTTAAGAGTATACACTTAGCATATAGAACAAGTTTAATACATGGTGGCTGATAAAGTTACTGTTATAAATATTTATAGTATCTTTTAAAGCATTTATATTACATTGAACAAGAATTATACATGCTCAGATGTTCGTTGTTTGGGATAGTAAAACAAGATAAAGATGGTACCATTTAAGAATCCTTCAATGACAGGGAGGATACAGAGGCTGCCCACCCTCCATAAGTATTCAGATGAGCAAGATGTTACCTTGGGCTTTCTCTAACTTAGCTCTGGCTGATGGGAGAAAATGAAAAATAAAAAATGACCTCTGTCCTCAGGAAAGATGTTTACACACATTGAACTCAATGAGAAGAGTGTTGATCAAAGTATTATGCTCATATCTATGGTGGCACATGAGATAATTTAAAATAAAACAGGGACATAGATCTCAGAACTATTTTGGCTTCTGGCAATAGAAAACTTGACTTACAAGTTACTTAAACAAGTTGGGAGTTCATTTTCTCTTGCACAATAACCAAAGATCCTACTTTGTCTAGACTTTTGCTTAGCCATCTTTTAAAAAAATCTAAATAACTAATTAATTTTAATTGATTAAAAGTTAATTTAATTTTAATATAATTTTAGTTAAAATTTTATATATTTATGATGTACAACACGATGTTTTGAAGTATTTAGACATTGCAGCATGGCTAAATTGAGCTAATTAACATATGAGTTACCTCATATACTTACACATTTTTGTGGTAAGAGCACTCACAATACACTGTCTTAACAATCATTAAGAATACAATAAATGGTTATTAACTATTAACCATGTTGTACAATAGATCTGTTAAACTTACGCCTCCGATCTAACTGAATGTGACTTTCAACCTCATGTTTGTTGCCTCATTGACTCAAGACAGCTGCTTCATCTCTAACATTGTGCTCATTTTCAGGGCAGGAAAAAAGAGGACAAAGATATATATGTCAGTTGCCACATTCTCTTTTTAAGGAGTTTTCCCAGAATCTCTTTTTTTTTTTTTTTAATTATTTTTTTTTTATTTCGGCATATGATGGGGATACAGATTTTAAGGTTTCAATAAATGCCCTTTCCCCCCCTCCCCCCACAAGTCTGAGTCTCCAGCATAACCATCCCCCAGACGGTGCACTTCTCACTCATTATATATGTATCTCCCCATCCCCCCCCCCCGTCCCCCTGTCCAATACACTATTATTGTAGTACCTATGTGTCCACTTAGGTGCTGCTCATTTAATACCAGTTTGCTGGTGAGTATATGTGGTTCTTATTTTTCCATTCTTGGGATACTTCACTTAGTAGTATGGGTTCCAGCTCTAACCAGGAAAATATTAGATGTGCTATATCACCATTGTT